>OZ016501.1:44626037-44734037 GCA_963966595.1 Physocephala rufipes
TTTTGATAACTCTGTAACTATTTTGTGTCCGTATTAGGAAAACTTTCTCTCGCAACTGGCCAAATAAATGCCACGAGAACGAAAAAAATTAAGTTAAAAACTAAATTATCTCACATAACTTCTTCTACACTTATAATAATAATGTTTAGCTTATAGTTTGGAAATTTTACTGAACACTTAGCTGTGATTTTTTGTTTTGAACTGAACATTATTTAAAACAGTAAAAAATGTACATGAAATAAAGGAAAAGTAATATCAGGCTACCTCCGTAATATTTTCAGGCTACTTCGGCACCCATCTTTCGTCTTCAAGAACAGATTCCTCAGTTCCGTCTAAATAACTTGGAACCAGGCCGTGAGTACCAGTTCCTAGTCTACGCAGTCAATGCAAAAGGACGTAGTGAACCGCCAGTGGTGATCGAACACGTACGTGTGGCAGCTCAGTTGGGACCGTATGGTAAGTGTTGTAAGGACAATTGACAAATAAACGCCTGAATCCAGAGAATTAGGTTTGTAATAGAAACTATTTACTTCAACTTCAATATATTGATTGCTATGAAATGTCTTAATGTGAGTTTTTTATATTCACATATCGCTTGATTTCCATCTACTTTCATTCTTGAAATCACTTCGATCCACTCATTGCTGAATAAGCAGTGACAATACAATTCACACATTTTCTTGTTTTGTAAATTCCTTACACTAAAAAAATAACTAGTTTAAACCGAAGTGATGTAGTAATGTAGTAGTAGTCATCCCAGTGAGGTGGACATAATTGCTTTTGTATTTCTCATTCTCTCTCGCTGTCTCTCTTTCTCTCTTCTCTCAATCTCCGTCGTTTTCTTTCATGACAATGACGGCATTAAACCCACTGAGTGTTACTCGGATTTAATCTTTATCTGCATGAAGGATACACTCTCGTTTATTGCATGTTGTGTCTATCGGAAGCAATCCACTAGAGTGTTAGTTAGTTTCAATTGTACACGTATTTGATCCCCCTTTAAAATAGGAGACTCAATTCTACAAGCGAGCAGTCTTTTTCACATACACATGCGAACAAACTTCGTTTATAATTCACTTTGACTGTCTTCGGTTTCTGGGTAAAATTGTTTTGAATTTAATCCACATTTCTAATTCCTTAGCTGATGCATTGTAATCAGTTTTAAAACAGGATAATTTAATTTATTTTTGGGTGAAAAAAGAATCAAAATTTTCACAAATTAATTGGATGTGAGTTCTTTTATAAATGCATACAAACACATCTTCTGATAAAGAAGTTCATGTTTAAAAAATAATTATTATTATTCGCAACTTCTTTCAACTTTTAAATATAAAAAGAGAGGTGAAAATGATAATATTTAAAATGTTTGAAAAAAGGTTTAAAATGAAAACATTTTTTTAAGCAAAACAACAATTATTGAATTCGAATTCATGGCAGCAATTTATTAACACTTATCTCACTGAACCAAACCATATGTCGCGACGGAATTCCCTTTTTGGCTTTGTTGCTCTCATAAAATTGGAGGGCGCTACGAAATCGTTTTTAAGTAAGAATTGATTTTATATTTCGCTGACTCAAACTTAGAAATATTGTTTTCAATTGAAAAAATTGAAGCAATCAAAAAAGCCATATCCTCTTAAATGTCAAATAATGATTTACCCTTATCATCATTTCGACATGTATCTGTCATCTTCTCTCTGTACATCTACCACTCGATCTGTGTTGAGTTGCTGTTATATGAAATATCAGAAACATTCAAACGTTCGCACCCATGGCGAAGACATATAAAGCAGAGGTTCATAATGTCAGATGAATAATTAGAACAAAACTAATACCGTCTCGAGCAGCAGCAAAAATTATATCCATGAACTAAAAAACCAAATATTGCTTCGTTTAACAACCATCGTTAGTATTAATAATATAAAAATATTGTAATGTTACACGATATTTTTAAGAATATTTTCAAAATATATATGTTGAAAAATTTCGTTTCGCTTCATTCCATTGAAATACATTACTGTCAGTTTAAACCCAATTGTAATTTATATATTTATGTTGATATTCTTTTCGTGTCGTTATTTTTTCTCTTATCTGTATTAATAATGGCAACTTTCATGTATTGCCCGCGTAACTCCTTTGATTAAAAAAACTTTACTGTCACGCAAATAAAATTAATGAGACAAAGCTCTGGGTGGTCGGAACGCAATGCGATACCAGCAACAGCTTTCAAAGGCAGCTCTCGTTGAGCCACATAGATTTCCATTTTAAAAAATTTATGAGCTTTTCTTTAAATACAATTCTTTCGGATCGTCGTTGGGTTTCTGCCTTTGTTTTTTCTGATGCGTTTCATGTTGGCGATTTATGATATCCCTCAACAACAACGATGACAACAGTCCGGATCCCAGCAGCAACCAACCGTCGAAGTGAAGTAAAAACGCACTGGCCATAAATCGTAAACAAGATCCCTGTGTGTTACTTGATTATATTCTTGTTCATTTTCTCCATTTCTTTTGTTTTGTTTTTCATTTAGTTGATTGCAATTGAAAAATCATTTCCATAAAGCAATAAGAAAGGATATCATTGGTGAATAGTCAAAAGGTTTAAACGATTAAAAAAGCAATTAACGTTGCCTTGTCAACCATTCCTCCTTTGCTCCGTAATAATTTCTCGTATTATCCTCCAACGGTTTCTCCAGAGAAAGAGAAGCGCCAAAACTACCGAATGACAGTATTCGTTGTGAAATGCCCGGACCGCCCTGTGCCCGGCCCAATAAAAAACATCACTTTTCATACGGAATTTCACAGGATTCGAATAACTGCAAGCAAGGCTCAAAAATTTTGTTTCCGAGTAGAAAATAGTCTTTTGTTTTTTTAACCACTCTCTCTCTCCATTCCACTAGAATAATTTTCTGTCGTTTCTTTGAATTCATCCGATAACTCATTTGTCTGTTCAATCTCATTCAATCCATAAGGAAACTTTTTTTATTTTCAAGCTATTCTGGTTACTTTTGTTGTTTTCTCTTTAATGTGTGTGTTTGTGTGTTCTTCTAGATGAATCCGTACTCTCAGAAGATCCGACTCCAGCAGAAACGACGCATCATGTTGGTAGCAGCAACAGCGCCAGTAGTGCCAGTAGCACCGGTGAAAGTAGCAGCAACGGTGGCAGCAGCAGCAGTGTTGTTGGTGGCATGGCCGCCGCTGCTTCTCAAAAAGAATCTACGCTGCTGATTCTGGCGTCCGTAATAGCTATAGGCGCCGTAGTTGTGACGTCAATTATTGTTGCTGGCATTGTGGTCGTATGTAAACATCGACCGCGCCCACCGCAACCACAGGATGTACGCAAAAATATGAGGTAAGTCGGTTTTGATAAAAGCTTTATGGTGAACGTTTCGCATAGTCTGTTTGTGAAAGTGTATGTGCGCGTGTGTGTGCGAGCGGATGTACGTATGTGTGTAAGAATTTCTGAAGTTACTTTGAACAAGATATCAGAAATCGAGGCAAAACCATAAACGCATTACAATTTGTAAGTTTCAGCATTACAACACCTCATATAACTGATTCAGGGCCTTACATGATTTTGAGCGACTTATTTAAATTTTAACTAAAAAAAATATTTACAGAAATACTTCTACTTTTGTAAAAAAACTTCGATCAAATTCATTTATGTCGCCGCCACGCCGAACAATCTTCCAAATATAATTGAGTATAAATAATTAAGTTCTCTATTTTTAAATTTCAAATTTTAATATTTTATGATTATTGATTTATTTTTAATCTTCTTATGTCATTCTTGCTATAACATCTCTTGATATCTGATAAATATACGACATTAATTCCTGATAAATATTACCGCAATTGTAAACTAAAGCGGCAGATTCTCTTCGAAATATTCTAATAATAATAAAAAATTGTAATAGTAAAATCTGAGAGGCAAAAACACTAGTTGGTTTTTTAAAGCAGCAACTCTTATTTAACAAGCGCTTCTCGATTGCGTAGTAAGGACAGAAGCAATAGCAAACTCCTCCCTAGAAATGGACCCAAGTGACAGTAACAAACACTTACAAGTACTTACAAGTAGTGGTATCACCGACCTCACTGCTAGTGATAGTTTGTTAATATCTTTATTTACTGCTCAATTTCCGTGAGTGTTAATAATAAATTTAATTGAATGCCTTGAACTGTTGCGATGAAGGCAGTAAGAGATACTCAAAAGGTAATATGAGACACGTAAAGGAGTTAGGGGGAAATTTATTGACAAAGAAACTTTTGCTGCCTTTTTGTTTAGCGTTTCGCGATAATTTGTTATTATATTTCTAAATTAAATGAGAAAATCTATAAAAAGATAATAATGAAGAGATTGTAAAAATCAGGTCTATAAACGTGCTGAGTACACGCGCCTAAATGTATGCGCTGTTGTGCTTTTGTATGACATAGTATGTATCTCACATAAAATCATCACTCATTAAACTGGAAATAACTAATCAGTGAAATTTCATAATAAAACTTTTTATATTAAACAGTTTTCATGTATTAAAAATTCTGTACGGCAACGGTAACCATAAGAACGACACCGCGACTTCAACTTTCTGCGACGATTAATGTGACAATGACTTGGCATCAATGAGAAAAGTTCCTTAATTTGGTTTTATATTACGCAGATGTGACTGAAAGCGCATGTAATTGTAAGAATGTGCGTCTCAATGTTTGAATTTTTTCTTATTTCGGGTCCTTCTTTTTACTAGTGTTGTAGCACATGGTTGTTGAACTTTAATTGGAACGATAACTTTACAAATCACAAAACTTAGGACGAAAATTATTTGAAAATATCTAAATGTGTTATTTTCAGCGAGTGTCTGAAATTTTCATACGACTATCTAATCAAATATATAAAAATTGCAAATATCTTTTGGATTTTATATATATATATGGTATACATCATAAAATGCTGCTTTGTACATTCAACTTAGAGACAGTACATATGTATATGGTATGTTCAAGGAAATTACAATAACCAGAGTTCACACGAACGAACGAAATTTGTGAAACAATAGAATAATTATTATAATCAGTTAAATAAAGCTTATCAACTCAAGGGTTATAAACGTATCAACTAAAGCAATGGTAATAGTGATATTATATATAACAGAAATAAAGCAACAGCAACAGTAACAATAATAATAAAAACAACAACGGCTTAATAAGCTCAACAACAGCAATGGTATCAAAGACAAGTTTTGCAAAACCAAGAATTTAATAACATTTGTGACATTTGAGTGACAGTGATTCTGGTGTCGTTTGCATGTTACTGTTATTGTGGTTGTTGCAATTGTATGCGGTAAAGAACGACTATTTGAATTTATTCTGCTTGTAAGGCGTTTTTGAGGAGTATATGATGCAATAATAATGCACACGCCTTTACAATAAGTTAATATTTGGTCTGCTGCCAAATAATCTGCTCTCATCGTGTATTCCTATCGTGAAAGCGTAAATTAAACGAAAAATATCATAGAGACCTAAGTTCTTTAGGACTTATTTTGAATCTCATCGGTATCAAAATCATTGGTAACAAGCCTTCGACTGAAATCTCATATAAAAAATAAATTCAAGCTGCTAGCAGCAACCTCGTTGACAGCATGTATGCTGCTCCATCCATTATTGCACATTGAAAAACTTGTGCTATTTATTTTAGTTCAATATGTTTTAGTGAAATTTCAGGTCCAATCCTCAACTCCTCAACAATGCCAGAAATGGGCCATTGGTTTGCTTGTTAATAGTGATAGAAACGGGCTCTTTTAAATATATTTATACGTATCTGTAATTTATACATATGTTAGTTTGGCATACAACGTTAGGGAACTAACAAAATAAAAATTAATTGAATAAAGTGTTTAGATACTAATCAAACGAGTTTATGCATTTGGGAATCCAATATTGCGTTAATATACCACCCTTGAAAAGAACTTAAGTACTTATATTTATCGTCCGTTTACCTCGTTTTCTCGTTCACAATTTATGACAAAAATTTTTATACCTTACACGCGAGGTCCTTAGGGAAAAAAATTAAAATTTGTCCTTCCAGTTTATTATTCATATTATTTTATTACTTCTCTAACACTTTGGCAAATTAATATGCAACTCAATTTTAGTTCAAACAGATTTCGCCCATTCTCAGCGTTCTCAACAGCTTTACAACGCAAATAACAAGTTTTTGTAAATTTTATCTCAACATCTGATCGAAAGGTTACTCTTAATTGTATTCTCAGCGGACACAAAGGCAAATCGACAAACGAATGAACAAAATTAAATAGACTGAAGTAACGATTTTGAGCCGAAATACCTTTCTGTACTGCCACATTCACTGCTTTATAAACGATAAAATAAAACGAATATATAATCCATATTAAACCCTCCGGGTGTAGAATATGAAAATAAATGTTTCTACCACAGGAGGCCAAATTATTGTTAGCAATTAGTTTAATTGACTCAATAATTTTTGATTGAATGGATTTTTGCCAAATATTCACAAAAAATCATATAACGAACGTCATGTGGCCCCTCAGCCGTTATTACATACGTGTTATCATCGTTGTATCATAATCATGATCATAATTATGATACATTCTACATGTTGATGCTTTTGTATATTTTTTTGTAAATGATAGTTGGTTGTTTGGCTTTTGCAGGATGGTTCCGTTTTTGGCTCAGGAGGATGGTTCCGTACCCTAACCATCGAAATGCAAACAAAAAACATACAAAACATACAAACCCAAATTAAGTACTAGCTTATGAAATCTACGTTTAAATTTATTTGTGTGCGAGTGTTTATAGGTGCGGGTTAGGGCGAGAGGGTTTATGTGTATATGTGGCTGTCTATACGTGTATATTTTCGTGGAATCTTGCCAATTAAAACATGCCCAACAGCGCAGTCATAAAGTGATTACCCTGTCGGTGAATCTTTCTAAAACGAAGTAATTCTTACGTAGTGCACAAAGAAGTGATTACATTTTTATAACATGATCATAATACAATAGAGTTATAATATGACTTTAATATAATCGCTTCTCCGACCGTTTCCCGACATTTTGTACAGAATGTTATAGCTTATAAATTCATTTTTTTTTTGGAAATTATCCGCAGGAGGACATGTGATCACTTTCCACAGAAGGAACGTTATCGTGGGATATTTTATGATGCATATCTCAACAATGATACAAAAGATTTTATGACAAATATGACAAAGCAATTTGGGCGTATGGGTGTAACTAACATTTTTACCGCTTTGGATTAGGTTGACTGTTAATAAATAATTAAATGTAAAGTTTATTAAGCAAAAGCTAATGACGAGTACTTTTAAGGCAGAAAATACTTTTCAAACGAATTATTATAAGGATATGGTCTTAAGGTGCCACAGGACGTTCGTTGAACGCCTTTAAAAATAAGATATTTAATAACATTTTAAAAATAATAAAGATAAACAAATGTACTAACGCCAAAATCACTAATATCCAAAAAGCGAGGTATAGGATTTTACAAATAAAGCGCCATATAATCTTTTCATACGTACGCATTATGTTTTCATTGGCAATCAGTCTAAATATTCAATAAATCTCCATAAAAAAGCATTATTGAATTTAAATTGAGCTTAATGTGATGGCATAAATTACTTCATCACATACGATCGATGAAATTTATCAAGATGTAATGATACGAATCTATTTTGTTCGTACATATTAAGGTTTCTTTCACAATTTCACACTCTCTACTTCTTCCATCTCTGTCTCCTCCTGTACGTAGAAATAAATGCTCATGGGGCGAGAATTTTATTGAAATTTATTCTCCAACTGAAATCCAATGATATTCCCACAGCTTCTGAATAAGAAAAACTGTACGTATTTGTGTGTGCGTATGTGAATATGTAGATGTGACTTTGATTCAGATATCACTAGAGAGTAATATTCCCTTAAAGTGTTAAATTCAATTGCCATACGATAACCTTATAAATAACGATTGAATATTGGTTTCATTGTTAAGGCTTCTGTTCAGTTTTTTATAATCTCAATTGCAGTCCATTGCGGGTTTCAAATGAACTGACATCTCTTACACACTCTTTACAATCTCTGCATTTCTTCAGCCGCTTCAATGTGGTCTAATTTATCTCTGTATCTATTTTTTTCTTCTTCTTAGACCTGCCCGCACCGATGTACCTTCAATGTATATTGAAGAGGATGAACTACGTGATGAGGAGATTGGTCGACCGGCAGAAATACGCAGTCGTGCCACTGGTGTTGCTATTGGCCCCCGCTGCAGTGCCAGCACCACGAGCAGCCACCATCCTTATATCTCGGAAGGTTTCATTCAATATGCCCAGCCCAGTCTGAACGGTATACCGAAAACTATATACGATAAACTGTAGCTGCACGTAATAAATATATAAACGCACATGTGTATGCCTCGCTTTAATCTGCACACTTACATTCTGTAATATTGCTACATCTATCTAACGCTCACTTTTGCTCTTATAAATAAGTGTAGAGAACCCTTTTAGAACTTTACAATGTCTGCTGTAAATTGCTATTCTCTCTAGTGCTCATAATGAAACGAATTTTGTTTTCAGTTATTTACTTTAAATAAAGCTTAAACCAAAGTTTACTTATTAATTGAATTAAAATTTTTGTAAATATTAAGCTTACAAACATATTTTAGTTGTTAGTTTCTTATGTTTCTTAGATTTGATATTGTTAATAATTTTGCTAATGTAGTTATAGATTAAAATGTTATTTTACTTAACGATGAAGGCATTTTTCAGAATCTATATATGACTTGTCAAACACGCGGTCCTTCAATACTCATTCTATTATGAAGAAATTCATTTGTCAATAGATTTGGTATTTGGTACTTTCCAAAACAAAGCGATACATTTATTATATATTACTCCATAATTTAATTGTTAAATTTGTAGAAAATTTAATAAACCTCAATCCAGTTGTCTACAGAACAAATTAGAAAATTTTATGCAAGTGATAATATTTATGTTTTGTAGAAATCAAGCCCTCTACGATTTCCCTCTACCATCGCTTGCTAAATACTCTTCCACACACATTTATGTTTTGTACGCTTCAATTTTATTCTGCTCCTTTTGCGAGTCTGCAAGTTAATTATGCCGTATTTAAATGGTTGACAAAGGTGATTAATATATTTGTCAGGTCTGATCGAGTACAAATGACAAATCTGTAGAAAATAAAATTTATTTTGAATTATTTTAGAAGACTTACTCAATAATTTTATTTTCAATTTTAAAAATAGCTTGATTTTGGTATTTTAATAGAATATTCGTTATTATTATAATTCATTTTAATTATTACTTAAACAAATTTTAAAAAATGAATATTAATAAAATCTAAAAATTTGCATACAAAAATAATCGTGTTTGATAATTTTTCTTTATCGTTGAATATATTTGTAAATATATTTTTGTTTTATTTTGCTTCATTGTAGAAATCAAACTGAACTACATAGTATATACGCATGCGTTAGTGTTCTTTGTATAACTGCTATTGGATCAAAATTAACTTTTAGGATGCAAGTCACGATGATAATACGTCTGATATGATTACCTTAAATAAAATCTCCAAAGTCCGTTGCACCTCACTCCTATGAAAAAGTGTCTAGTTTGTAAGACACCGTTGTTACTGTTGTTGTTGTTGTGGTTTTATTAGGCGCCTCATGCGTGGAATCACTATAATTCCTAATGAGAAAGTACGGGTAATGAATAATACCATTGCGGTTTAAGGCTTTTAAAGCTCTCTAAACAGGAAACCTTGATAGCCTGAATTTCAAGCAACAGGTTTTTTTTAGCTCGTCTGCATTTTTTCTACTCGCATTTAACTCATTCACAATTAGCATCGTTTACACATCACAGAAGTAGACTTTTTCCTACTATACCTATCTCTTTTCAATATTTATGCCCTCCTAACAATTCTTTTCCCTCACTTTCTTCTCCCTCTCTCTCTCTCTCTATCCTTCTCCCTCTTTCTCTCTCTCTCTCTTCACACTCATTCTTCGCCTGACCTCCTTTTTTAATCCATTAAATAAATACTTTTACACATTTCCGCAGGCGACGTTTTCATTCCACTACTCGATAGCTCTGGAACGTCAGCTTGTCAGTTGCAACGAACTAACTCAGCAACTTATTTGGCATCCTCAGCTGCAGAATGGCATGGACATGTTTTAGTAACAAACTTTTCGAATGACTTAAACAAAGACAGTGATGGCGGTTCTAGCAGGCAACATTTCGTTTAGAGATCCCTAAATTACTTTAACAAGACTTTCGATTTGAGTGAAACCTCTTTTATGCGAGCTCAGTTATGGTCGTTATGTTTGCGACGTTGGGAAGGCTGAGTGCATGTACATAATTTTATGAGAACTCCCAAAACGCATGTCAGTTGCGAATTATAATAATTACTTATACCAGAAGCAGAAAAGAAAGGTTATTAATATGCTCATCCATTAATATGCTTTTCCATTAGAGAAAAAGTTATTAATATGCCCAGCAATAACGTTCGATTTGTTCCACTTTCAATATCACATAGTTTGTGATAACAAAAAATATTTATACAAAATTTCATAACAATCATCCCATTCGGTCTCCTGTATTCACGATCTTAACAGACAAGCTGACAGACGAAGAGACAGATTTCTGCCATTTGTTTAACCTGAGCACCTGCCGTGTTGGCTTAATCTCAGGGCGGGCCATCCCGCACGGGGTTGCAAGTGCGAACTTTGTGAACGCACCTTTTGTCTTTATGGCGACAACCAACGCCCAATGCCTCCGGGTTACCAAGCCGGGGCGTTTGTACCTTTGGAAGCCATGTGCATGGCATGGACATTCCACTTAAGGTATCGTCGAGGCCGATCTAAAACATCTTCCGGACTGTGGGGTCCGGCACCCGGTAATGTTTTAGTGCATTACCACACCCGAGCTGATCCAGACTCGTACCCGCGTAATTTTGGGTATAACCACAGCCACCACGAAGCTCCCGAAGGGCCTACCCAATGACAAGCTGTGGGGCTTGGAATTATATTTCTGCCAGATGGTGTGACTATTAGCATACGCTATTAGCACACATACTGGCTGTAAACCAGATGGTGTAACTATCAGCCTAAGCTGTTAGCACACATACTGGCTATGAATCTCATTGCTTGTCTCCCGTGGTACCAATTTAGAGCCATATGGTAGGCTTCGGAACCCGGGAGTACCACAGTCGTGGTAAGTGACCGCATTATACGCCTAGGTCACTGCCATTTTGGGCCCATGCACCCGGGACTGGCACCCAGACGAAGAGACAGACAGATAGATACATAGACAAGTGGACAGACAGACAGATGGCCAGACAGACAGACACTCAGCGGACAGACAAACAGCGGATATGGCTAAAGCGAATCAAGTTCTTAGCAAGAATCTAAACCTTCACCATCTGGGTGTAGCGTATAAAAATAATCTATACCATAATATAAATATTTGTTTCTGCGGTTTGTTATCCTTTTATTTTTTCTATTCGTATTGGAAATGTCTGCGTAAAACTCATAAATATTCTTATATGACGGTATTGAATAAATACAAACAAAGAAATTATAATTATATCTTTGTTTAAATCGACCCCGTGCGTTTGACTGACTGACTGACTTTTGCAATTACAAAAACCGATTGTAATGCCATCACTTCTTACCAAGATTCTTTTGAAAATAAACGACCTCAATAACGAGATCTCATTTTCGGTATCCATCTTATTTTAAAACAAATTGATACAAATGGAAGAAATTATATAACATAATATTTGTCTGTTCTCTGACTCCTCATCAATATTAAGACGTACAAAACTAATTCTTTTATTCCCCATACCCGGTTCAGGGTTGGTTGGGATGTATTAAGTTTGTTCATCCGTTTGTAACGCATCTATGATAGTATCTATGATAGTATATATATCCTGAATTTGAAAATCACCTTCTCAGTCGAAGGTCGTCCATCTGTCTGTCTGTCTGTCTGTCAGTATGTCTGTCGGTCTGGAGAAATCACTATGAAGGAAGAACGAAAAGAGATATTCTTAAGCAATTTTAATGAAATGACACAAATGTTCTCCACTATTATAATTTTCGATTGAAGTTGGGTGACCCAGGATGAGAACCACGCTTACAACAGATACCAAATATAAATATATCTACATGTGTAGTTCACTTTCGACTTTCCTATATAAAATTATATTACAACATTTTTTCTGCGAGCACACCCACAGATAATAAATTATACTACAAATGTCCGCTTACCAAAACCACAATTAAAAGGAATACCCTTCATTTTCATTAAAAAGAAAAAAACGAAAAGAAAAACGACTGGAGGCATTGCCATGAAATAACGTGTGGACGTTCTCAGTATTATTAGTTGTTTGATATTGGAAATAGGCGAAATTGAATGAGACTCACAAGGAGTGTTCTGATACCTAATACGAATGTAACTACATGTGTAGTTCGATTTCAACGTTCTTGGCGGAATTGAAAGACAAAATTTTACCCTCGAAATAACTCACAAATATTGAATTGTTTTGCAAAATCAGGAGTAATTGGCTTTCCAGAACCACAATTACAAAGAAGACAACTTTAGGCGAGAACGAGCGGCACATTGTCATCCAAAGAATATTCAGTTATAATAAATTGTTTGGTATTGAGAATGGGCGAAACCGAACTCTCGCCGTGCCTACATTTTCCATGAAGTAAAATTTGGAAAACAATTTTTCTGTCTCTATTGAAATTTTAAATCAGAAATGTTATGGCCAAGATGGCAGTGTTTGGGATTATAAAAACAAAAATCAGTCGCACACCCTAAAAAAAGGGCAACGTAATATTAAAAGAGGTGTGAAACGCCCACTGATCATTAGGATCAAACTCTAAATTTCACGGTGGGGAGGAGGAGGGATATATTAGCTTCGACCAGTTCGCGTTCATATTTGTTTATTTTGGTATGCTTTAACATTTAAATGTGTGAACCTGTGATTTGGATTGTAATCAGAAGCACCGAAGGAGCACTTTCCTTCAAGGGTTCGTAGAATTTTATAAAATGTCAGTTAAAAATCGTATGATTTTTTAAATCATATGTCACATATATTAGATTTTTATTAGAATCAACATAAGCCATTATTAGCAGTTTAAGGAAGGACTTTTCTCAACTGATGCTTTTACAGAGAAGTGATTTCTTTTATTAACAAAGGTGTTCCTGAAAGTCTTTTGGATATCAAAACAGACAGAAACTTCCTCCAAAATGGTAACAGTTAAAAGTGAATGCTATTAAATTATTTGAAAAATATTTCGAATTAACGAAACGATGCAGAGAGTTGTGCGTATTGAAATAAAACTAAACCCTATTTCAAGTTTGAACACCCGTTTTAAACCTTAATTTTTCTAAATCTCTTTTAACACAGTATTAACCGTCCATCCTAACAGTACAATAATTCGCAGAATCTAGAATATTTTATGCATGATAAAAATGAATTTTTTTATATATGGCTATTTATACGAGGAGACGTTCAATGTATTCTCGGCATGCAAAGAAAAATATTTATGATACTGATAGTACTGCGATAACATTTTACATTCAGATAACACTTACACATTTTACACATTAAATGCTACGCTAAAATAACTTGGCCTCTGTTCTGAAATGTTTTCTTTAATTCACACCCGATAAAGTGTTGCCTGGAAGCGGTTTTCAGCAGTTTTAGAAAAAAACGGTTCTCATATACAAACCCAGGGCCAGAACCAAAAAAGTATCCGTTGAGATTGTTGTGAAATTTAATTTAAACCAGCCGTTCATAATCCTCGATCATCGAAATTCTGAGACAGTTAATTTTTGAGAAAGAGAGAAATATTGAACACGAAAATATTATATGGTGCGATCTATATCAAATATTCACTTTTTTCAAATATTAATAACTTTATCAATCATTGAAATATTAATTTGTGCACAATTGAGTGTGGTTTGAATTTAGTGCATTTTTATCTATTTATCGTCACTCGATTTGATTTTTTACCCTACACTCGAAAGTATACGATATATTGATTTATTTCTTCCATTCGCATCGCATTAAAGAAGGTGTGACAGGTATAGAAAAGTATATTTTCCTGCTCAGAATAACCTCCAGACTCGATCTAGCCATGTCAGCCCGTTTACATGTCTGTCTATAGAAATCACAATTGCAGTTGAGCAAAGGGAGAAATTCGACACGAAAATTTACTGTGATTATAGGTTCACTCACAGTCCATTCACTGTTTGAGATTGAGAATGACGTAAATCAGCCCAACGCCACGCCTATTTTTTTATACAAAATCCCCTTCGAAGCCCAATTTCTCAGCTTCTACATAAGTTTTCAGGCTGGAGTTTTATAGCCGAGGTGCCGGTATTAGACATTATCATTCCACAAAAGTGGACGGGGCACGAGCTCTATCATATGTAGAGTTTTTCAAAAAAGAATCAAAAGACATAAAAGTAATATTAAAAGGGGCGTGCATCGCCAACTGATTATTAGGATTAGACTATGAAACAATATTGCGGGTGTAGGGTATGTAAGCTTCGGCCATGCCCAAGGTAATGTTATTACTTGTTGTAAATAAACAAAACCTGTAAATACTGTACGACTATTTCTCAAAAATAAAATAAGTTTATCAGTTCAAAAATCAACACCAAAACCAAAACCGCTATCAGGGAACACCATATAAGCCATTAGAGAACGATATTTACTGTAAGATTGAAGAAGCTTACAAAATTGGCGATATATGCCTCACTATTGGCCCCAGTAGGTGGAATATATTGAACGCCACTAGCGTATATTTTTAAATGTTGCAATTTTTTATATGCATGATACGTTTAAGTATTGAAACAGAATAAGAATTATCACTTAGTCACATTTCTTAAATAACTGACTAATTCATAATAATAATTAGTATCTCTCTCACTCTCTTTTTTCTCTCTCATCTTTTGACTTTTTACTTCCCTTACATTGCCTTCATACTTTACAAAAACTGTTTCAATTACTTTATTAACATTATCGACTCTCCGCTTTTATGTTTAACGCTCCTAACCGGCTGCTTGACTTTTGGGTTGTTTTCCCTTTTATATAAACCAGTATATATTGCAGATCCGGATTTAATATTGCCACGCGGAGAACTAGAGTTCACATCACTGGATCCAAAGTTAAAGTAAAAAAATTCTTGTAAATGGAAAACTATAGAAAATTATGATAATAAATTTTAAAAAACCAAAATAAATAAGCACTGCATTAATTAAAATACATATAAAATAATTCATACTAGATATAATTATTAATACAAATACGTATTTTTAAATATAGCTTTAATATTCATTTTTTATTAATAATTATTTCATAAAATTCTCTGAAATCTCTGAAACCAAAAAACATGCCCACGGCTATAAATAATATTTTTGAAAATAGCAACGGTTTCTTTATTAAAGAGAACGAAAATAAAGATGGAAGTTATAAAATTTTAAATTAAATGAAAATCCGTTTAAGCTTGATTTCGTACACTCTGCTCCTAGATTTCAATATTTCTGTTTTTCTAGTAAAATCTATTAAATGTGGTACAAAAAGGCCTGTGTGGCCCTTTTTTCTATCGGCCAAATATGGACAGAATAAATATCTATGGCCGTAGCATAAATTTAGTTAAAGGTCGACAACACTAATTGCAAATATTGAGCAGGCAATTAAAAATGTTACGGTAATTATTTACAGTCAAAATGGTAATAATTTACAGGAAAATTTTATATAAAAATATAAGAGTAAATAAAATTAACATTAGATTTTAGATAAATATCTTATTATACTGTACATTCTCTTTACATTTAAAGATAGATTAAAATATTTACTTTTAATTTGTAGGCCTTTAATAAAAATCCAAAGAAATCAAATTGTAAAGAAATCAAAAGAATTTACACAAAAAAGTTAAAGTTATTTCAAACGAGACTTAAGTTCAAAAAAGCGAAAAATCAAAAAATAATTTAAATTTTAAGAGATTAGGAGACAAGAAGAAAATTTTGTAAATTGTTGAAAAGTACTTTAAGTCCTAATATTGTAGAAAATTAAAAATTTATTAAAACATTCTCCACAAGCATTTCCTTTCTATTTTTTTTGTTCATAATAAATAAAATAAATTCTAGTATAATTTTTTAGATTAAGGAATTGTTAAAAAACCAGCATTAAAGAATTTCCCTCATCCCCGCCCCCTTTCTTTAAATACTTCAAAGGAAATAATGAATGCCGTAGAAGAAGTAGATATTAATTTCTTTGGATATCTCCGTCTCATCCCAATCCCAAATCCCAAACTCCCTCCAAAATTCTTTTTTATACACCACTTACAACACCCCCTTCCTCTTCATTAGAACTATCACAAATTCATATGTGTAAATGTTTTTGAAACCGCGTTAAATGTATTACGTTTTTGAAAGTATTTGTTATTAAGAAAGTAAAACTAATAGGAATAAATCGTCTTGGTAGATTTCATAAAATCAAACAATAACAATAATTATCGAAATATAATCTTTAACGTGGAATTTCAAAGATAGTTTCCGGATCTGAAATAGAAAAATAAAAAGAAAGTAACCCAAGAATATTGAATAAAGAATTTAGCAAAAGATAAAACAAATGAATCTGTTCTAGAAAAAATTGCATTAAAAAAGTGTCTACTTGTAAAACCTTTCAACCGATTCTTAATATGTAAAATCGACTAAAATGAAATAAAAATTTAATTAAATTCAAATAAATCAATTGCAATAAGTGCATAAAAAGCAAATATTTAAAGCATTATTTTTTATTTCATCATGCAATTAAATCGAAAATTCCTTAAAATCTACAAAAACCAAAAGTAAACAGTTTTAAAGATTTCTTTGTAAATTCCCAACAAAATTTCCCTAAGTAGAAGGACAGAGAATAGAATAATTTTGTATTGGTTTTTCTGAATAAATAGACTTTTCTAAATATTCTCTACTCAAAACAAACTCATTCTAAATAAATCTTCCCGCATTGGTGTATTTTTTACCACATCATCTATTTTTTTATGAAAGAGGTTTTTCTCCTGATTCTGCAATAAATTGGAATAATTGACGAAAATATAGGTAGTTTCTATTTGCAAAAAAAAAATCTAAACAGACATCAAATGGTTTGAGACAAAATACGACAATATTCAAATATTCAGTAAAGAGAACATTAAGGCTTCTTCTTCAAATATAGTCTACAAAACCGCAATCATATCATTACGAATATATACTATTTTGCTGGGTGTTTAGCCTTTCGGCTAACGGCTTCATTCTTGCTATTTGATTATACGTTCATCATCTGATAACTATTATTGCGCACATACACACGAGAGGCGTTTAATATAATTTCGGTATTGTAATGAAAAAACGTTTATGTATTTTATATTATTTATAATTTTTATATAACCCCAATAATCATTTCATTTTAATATGAATTGCGGCGCCGGAATGATAAAATTGTTTTATAGGAAGAACGTATTTCGGCGGGAAAACCTTCAAAAGATGAACCATCCTCTTACATAAATGGTAAGATAAGGGTTCGCTTCTCATTAATTAGCAGCAAGCAAGCAATGCGAGAATGCGTTATTAATTTATTTTGGACCAATTTCTGACGATAACAGTGGGTAGTGAGCGATAAAACAGTGAGGCAGTGAGCGAAGAGTGTATAAATATGTAGGGTGTTATTATGAAACGAGCTTTTTTCTCTACTGAGCATAATTTACTTCATTTCTGGGTAGTCGGACGACAGAAAATGACAGTCCATTGCAAATGGCTGGCCTCGATTTTAGACAGATGCAAGATACAGATGCCGCAATGATTTGCCTTTAGAAACCACAACAGGTTTCTTTGAATATAAAAACGCTAAATAGTCGAATCTCAAAATTTAAGTTTCGTTGAAGGAGCTAAATAAAATAATGGAAATTAAAAGACAAGGGAATTTAAGAGCGGAAATAACACCAGAAAACGTAAAAGAAGCGGAATTCTAGCATGGTATGTGTAGGATTCTTACGGTCGCAGGCACTAGAAATTTTTCACAAAAATCACAGCTTTTTACTTATTATTAGTTGTTATTATCGAAGCAGTAATAACTTAGTCGACCGGTTGACTGACTCCACAGCGAGTACGACCATAATTTGTTAAATGTATGCCTATGAGCAATCTAACGCAAGTACTATTATTATTGGTTTTGAAATATATCGTCACATTTTTTACTGGGTGAAAATTTATAAAAAATTATATTTGAATTTGATTTATAATAGATACGAACTTCCAGACCCGAAATAAATTTTCTGAAAATTAATTCCAAGTCGCTTGATAACCTTGATAAGCTTGATACGTAAAAATAAATAATAAAAAATGTTTTTGTCTGTTTTCTTTTTTCCAAAAACCGAACCGAAAAATCCCAGTCCATTCAAAAATTACAGACTCTTGACCGCTAATAATCGAGTGACTGGGTGTCTGAGTATCAAGTACCCGCGTTCTCATTACCAGTAAAAACGACGCCGAATATCTCGCTTCTGGGGGCTAAGTATAATTCTTGCGGTCTTGCATCGACCCTACGCCAAAGGAAGATGGTTAGCAGGATTGCTAATACGGCTACAGCAGGAACCGTATGGAGCCGAGATGGTTTGGTATATTGCAATAATGCGAATCTCTAGCTTACGACGTATAATAATGTGGATTGAATATAACAGACAAATACAGATTTTATAAACAAATACAACACAAATACATTACAAATGCAGTACCAAACAAATAAAGCCGTATAATGTGAAATTTATTATACCCTTTCAGCAAGGAAACACGTCTAACATGATCAGTACTATGATGTCAGTACTCTGATTACAGGTATTTCAACGCGCCTCTAAATAGGTTCGAAGAAAGAATTGTTAAAAAGTTTATTTTGGATCAGCCAACATTTCCAAGATGCTCCCCCAATTCCCTTCAAGATTTCGTGGATTTTCTATAGGACAACTCTTTATTTGAGTACATTGGGGGCCAAAAACGTCTGATCTGGATCATAAAGAAGGCATAAACTTATAACACCCTAAGGCGTTATTATTTTTGCAGCCCTAGGAATTAAGGCAGCATCATGAATAAAATCCTTTTGTTAAAGTACTTATTTTCGTATAGGTTCATGCCATAGGTATTTTTCCGTTTCAATTTTTCTGTAATCAGTGATCGAATTTCGTGAAATTCTTGAAACAATGAAAGCATCGTTAGCCACTCAGACGTTTAGGAGCAAATTTTTTACTGTCGTAAATGTCTTATGCGCCTCACGACGAAATAGTATCAATAAGGTCAACTGCAACTACTACAACTTCTAACATTCCAACAGCAGCGGCCTTTTAATATCATATCCGGCGAAGGCAATTATCCTCAAAAATTAATAACCAACCAACTTCTTTTTAGAGAAATAAACTGGTTCTAAATAAATAAATCTGTTCTCAACATTTCGGGTCTTGGTGTCTGCTGTAATTTTTATGTACAGCGAAAGATTTTTATGTATTCACGAAGAATTGTTCGAGATATCATGGAATATATTTTGGACCAATTAGTAGGGCCTTGATTCTCTTCTATAATTGAAAAAAATTAGTTATGAAAGTAAGCAGGAATTCTAATTCATTCTAAGTAACTTATAATTTAAGTACATATTAGTTCGCCAAAATTTTGTTTAATGCTAAGATTTTTTACCCTCAAAACAGAAAAGGAATTATATAAATCCTAATGGGGCCAATTGTTTTAAGAACAAACTCATTTACTTATTTTTGTAGTTGGTTTTAATTGGAGTTTTACAATAACTCTGGCGGGTGTGGCAGATAACTTAAATGTGACCGGGTTACCTCCCGAGGATTGGTTTAAAACACTTGTCGAAGATAACTTATTTAAACCAGATGACTCCGATGGATATAATGAAAAATTATTGTTTGTGTTTCTGTTCGCTTTATTATGGTTGACTGTGAATATTAATGTTAGGCGATTGTTGCTGCAACTATAAGAAAGGACAGACATTCTAACGGTCACTGATTTTTAATCGTTACTGAATCGTCATCAATTCAAAATAAATTACGCTAAAATCAAAAAGTAATATATAAACAAATATACAAGTATAACTAATTAAGACTGTATAATTAGTTATAATTAATCACACTGCAAGCTGTAAAATTCGAATTAAATTTAGTTCATTTTCTATTCTTTAAAATGTTTCCTCTCTAAACCGTGTGCGCGCAATATTTAAGCTGCAGTAAGCCATGACAGGATTTAGAGAAGCGTTACTGGTTTGATGGTGTGGAATCATCAGGGATTGCAACAGTGTTGCAAGTCCTTAGAAATGTCACGCACGTACTCTGAAATTCAAGAATATTAGATCAAAAGGAATGATAAAGTGCAAGAAGAGGAAAAAGAGCTATAAAAATACTCATTCGTATTGTTATTGCTGTTGCTTTTGTTGTTGTTGCTCTAGATATGCAATTGCTTTCAACGTTCGTGTTGTTCACCACTCAAAGGATTCTACGAAAATCCACGGAAATCCATGTTAATCTAAAATCGTGTTTTTTCTCTTATTTTCTTGCGTCTCTAACACTTTCCGCAATTGGCATTATTTTTTAATTCTAGTGCATCAATCTACTGCTCCCCTTGTTATTATTTCTAATTGTTATTGTTATTTTTTCTTCATGCTGTTAGCTGGTCAGGTTGGACTTTTTCAATCTCTCACAATTCTTTTGAGGATCACTTCCGTATTTTGGTGATTATGAAATTAAACGCGTTTGCTCTAGGTTGCAAAAAGGAAGGTAATGAAGAAGAGAAACAAGAGGAGGGCACATTTTTTCTCATACATAAGAAGTTACTGTTTCTCGCAATACTAATATAATTTGATCTACTCGATCTCTTCAAAAAGAAAACAGAGAAGAAAAATATGCTGAAAATAAGGAAAAAGTGTTAAGGACACAATAGATCTCAGAAACAACAAATAGCAAATAATAACGAATATTTTATTTTAACAAAAATAATTTTGAAGAATTCCTACCAATTATGTTTGGTCAAAATTTAATTAATTATTAAATATTTTTCCTTAATGAAATCAAAAGGAAGCCATTTTTATTTACAAATTTTAATTAAGGATAACTTTAAAAAACACCAATCCGACTTGGTTGAAACGGAAGAGATAAAGAAATTGAGCGAAGGAGTCTAACAAGAAAGCAGACAAAAAATCTGCGATATTCTGCAATTCCTTTAGAACTGCCAGAATGGAAAAAGATGGAAATGTTTTGTTCAGTTTTGTGTCCAACTTTAGAATGGACAGCTCGATGCTGTGGAAGTGGAAACTCAGTGGATAAGAAGAGGCTCAAGGACTTTGGTCCCAAAGATTCTAAATTTGAAAGCGCAAATCAATCAGCAACTATCAATATTCCAAGAGGAATGAAATAAAGCCATTAATGGCACAAAGAAGATATACTTCCAAAAGAGTGAAAAATTGAGATTTCCACTTTATTTCAACCCCAAATTAGAATAATTTTATTGACTAAATTCCTCCTATTTGTTTTAATCTCTCTACATAATTTACATGAGAAATAAAGGCGATCCACGAATCTTATTGAAACAAACCTGTTTAGTTGTCAAAAGATTCTAAATTTCGCAATTGTATTCTTACGACCATACGGTACTTTGTTTTCTAGATTAAAAATTTAATTTCCGATTGTTTTGCCGGTTTCCAAATCGATAAAAGAGAATGCTTTTTACAGTTTTACAATATTTTTTTATAATTTTTTTATATTTCCAGATTAATCGAGTTCTGATGAAATTGTTTATTTTTTACGACGTAAACCCAACAAACAAATCAACACGAAATATGACTATTTGACATTTTCATCAATAAATGCCAGTCACCTGCTTTTGAGGTCATTGTAGTAAATTCATAACGTCTGTCGCTAGATTGGATGTCAGGGAGTTTTTGCAAACATTCATTGATACACACGCTTACGATAGAGTATTTACTAGTGCACAATCAAGGCACATTCTAAAGTGTTTCCTGAGATCTGAACAATGCCGTAACAGGCGCGTAGAGTGACTATATCTGGCAATCCATCAATAGCAGTCACACAACTCCCTCTTTCATTCTTGCTTTCTAGAGAGGTGAAAAAGGAGGAAAGTGAAAATAGGCAAAGATATAGAGAGAGAAATAGAAGGGTTGGACTATCTATCTGTCTACCTATCCATCTATACGTCTCCATCAGCCAAGTATTCAAACAATAAACCAGCAAAAGTTTTAATTAAAAAGGTGAAAGAAAGAGCAGGAATGCAATTGTAACAACTATTTAAGAGGAGGATAGATAGACAAAGGGCAGCAACGTAATCTAAATAAGCCCAATCTCAATGATCGTTTGAAAAGGAACACTAAAAAAATACAAAAAAGGAATATATTCGTAACAGGAAATGCGTAGGACACTGCAAATTTTTAGCACTTTAAACAAAATCGTCGCAAAACCGACTCTCCAATCTTTTAGCCTTAGCGAGCACTCTTATAGCAAACGGAGATATAGATTCATACTTTTGGGCAAGTGAGACATTCAATGAGTAATTTGAGGACTGGTTGTAATAGTTTAGAAGATATTTCTCCATAAAATACAATTATTAAGCCGGTTCCCCTGCGCATCATCGTTTCAAGAATCAGAACTTCAGATTCTAAGCCTTTAGTGCATTTTATACAGAAAACCCTGAAGTTTGAAGTTGAAGAAGTAAGTCATACTCGTATGCCCCTGTTTCGGGCCCAAATTTCTGTAATTTTTCTTTTAGATGTTGTTATGCTCAAAAAAAGATTAAAAAACTGTTATTAAAAACGCTTCTTTGTCCAAAAAACTTTACATAAATTCACAGAAATTTTTACCAATCGATTAAAACTTCAGAGGTCGAAAATTGCATAAAGTCCTATAAAATAAATAAAATGAACTCAGACACCCTTCAATGTGAGGCATGTAAGTTTTTACATCGGATTTCAAGTAGTCGCTTGGCATATCAATTTGTTGTTAGATGCTGTGATAGATTGCAATTTGCATACACGAATTAAAAATATCGATTTCGTGCGATTCACCACCAATATGATTTTTAAAGCTCTATAAGAATGCAAATGAACACAATTTTAATTTCTATAGTAATACACCCATTTTTACACCCTACACCCAGTGTGTATTTCACCCGGGTGTTATTCTTGTTAGAATGCATTAGAGGAGACATGACAGGAGAAGTTAATATATTTTGACTGAGGATCAGCACCCGATTTAATTTAATCTTGTCCGTCCGCCTCTCTGAATGTATATATCCGTGATTGTCTTTCTGTGGGTGTGCCTGCCTCTGTGTCTGTATCTGGGAACCACGATTGCAGGAGAACGAATTTCCATGAAACGAAAATACGAAATTTCTTGATACGAAGAATGGGATAAACCAGCAATGCCACACATGCTTTTTAAAGCTAATATGGGTTTATTTGTGCTTACGGCTTAATATCTCAATTTCTAATAATTTCTAATAATAAATAATATTCTCAATTTAGAAATCTTACATTCGAGTTCACCCTTAGGATGAAAATAAACTGCCAAATATGGGCGTGGTCTACCTGAGACTTGGATCACAGTTGCATAACAACAATGTCTTTAAAAAATCTTTTAGATATATTTTCTGCTCTGTAGACCACTTAGCGTCAAAATTGAGAGTAAGGCGCAGCTGCTACAGTTTTGACAGATGGACCAATATTTTCGGTTTACGGTTCCGTAAATACACCTGAGCAGTATCTTTAATACATCTGTTTTTTTCCTAAATATTTTACTTGCTTTGTCGGAATGTTTAATTGAATATTTCGTGACGCACTTACGAAGGAATCTCGCCTCCCCGGGAAACCGCAGCGCATACTTTGGGAAGCACTATACCTTACTTTCTTGCATAATGCAGAATAAATTTCAAATTAAATTTTAAACTGTTCCAAATTTAAGGTATAAGAATTTGTTAACTCTTAAATTTGAACAGTGTGTGATGACTGGTTATTAAAAACAAAGAAGAAATTGCTGTTCCGAATGTAGGGTATACGAGCTCCGGCCATGTCGAAGTTAGTCTTCTTACTTGTTTTTTGCTCTAGATTGTTTTCCGAAAAATTCACTCACACAAGCTCGCACAACGAATAAATAAATCTTGTCGTTTTCATTTTTAACCGAAACACTTGAATGAAAACCAGATCGTTAAAATCAATGAAGTCAGCCAACGTTGACGCAGAAGAGCGAAGCAAATAAATAGTTCAGCACAAGATTGAATGGTTCGAATGCGTTGATGCTCTATTCTTTGTTTTAGTTGTGGTTATTGTTCTTTTTGTTGTTGTTGCAATTGTTATTGTTGTTGAGGTTGTTATGGCTGCCATCATTACGTCCGTACGTCAATCAGATCAACCAAATTACCAACCTAATACTCGCAGGAACAGTCCAAAAAACAACAAAACAACAAAAACAGCCGAAGACCGAGGCACGTTTTCCGCTACGAGCCCCATGAACAGCATCTATGACTACGTGCGAGATTTTTTTGCAGCCCACGAACACTTTGATGGTGGTGGTTCGACGTTTTTCTTTCTTTCGGAATTACTCTGTGCACAACTAACTAGGTCTTATGCTTGTTTTTTATTGTTGTTTTTTTAGTCGAAGAAAGAGATTTCCTTTTCATTAAATTTTCGCAAAATCTGAAAAGTATTTGATGCAATTCTTTTGAAAAGCGAAGCTCACAAAACAGCGTACAAAAGGCATAAAGAGCAGTTCGTAGTACTGTACACATGTATGTGTGCAGGTGAGGACCAAAGAATGAAATCAATATGAAAAGTTCTTTGAAGTTTTAGTCAGTGCTGCCTTTCAAGCACCTGCGGCAAGCATACAATAAACTTGAAAGATAAAGTTTCTGAATTTGGTATTTCCAATTTTTTGTCCATGCAATTGTTCCCACTCTTCCTTAATATTTTTCTCCTTTTTGTTCCTTTCTTTCATTTATTTCTCCCCTTGTTTTTCACTTTTTCACGCTGTAGGCGCTTCTCTTATGTTTACTTTTTCAAACTTCCAGTTTCTAAAACTTTTATTGATAAAAACCCGCCTACCACCCAGACTCTCACTCCGTCAAAAATCTCATACACGCCATATTTCACGACAGTTTTTCTTTCACGTTCCTAACGACAGAATTCTTAACGGCACACACATAAACATAGATCATGACTTAATTTTCGGAAGGGCATCTGCAAAGCCTTTTACACAGTCACACGAACCCGTACGGAGCTAGACATGGTCGTTGGCCTTTGGTATGTCCTTTGTATGTACGAGAATACTCCGTTTAGTATAAACGACAACACACACGCAGAAACAATGCAAACAACAACAACAAAATACAAACATAAAGCAAACATCATTCACCACTTCCTTCCCCATTGCTTTGAAATGATAATGATAATGTTGACGCCCACTAAGAATTTTTAGAGCGTGTTTGGAAACAGGTGTTGAGCTTAAAAGTTGGCAAGAAGAAGCTCTTGTTGACGTTTACACTCTTAACGCTCTTCTTGTTTTTATTAATTTCGTTGTTCTTATTGTTGTAATTTATCACATTGTTGTTGCAGTTATTGTTTTTATTGTTGAATATGGCCTTTGGTAAAGCGAAGCACACGCGTATCGGTGTCATTCGTTGACATTCATAAAAATTTCATGCCATGTTTGTCAAGACGATAACGGAAAGTCTCTAACAAAATTTACATTTAAATGCAATCCTTTAAACTAAG
Organism: Physocephala rufipes; assembly: GCA_963966595.1. Taxonomy (NCBI): domain Eukaryota; kingdom Metazoa; phylum Arthropoda; class Insecta; order Diptera; family Conopidae; genus Physocephala; species Physocephala rufipes. The sequence goes on from OZ016501.1 coordinate 44,651,920, forward strand.
CGTTAAGTTTACTATACAGAATAATTGCGATTAGTCCAAATTGGAGTTAATCAATCCCATCAAAATAATCTTCAAATTTCCTTTAGAAATTCTGCTAAAGAATGAATAATTAGTCAAATTCTTCCTATTTTAATTTTTTAATAACATCTATTATCATTTTATAATTATTTGCAAGCCTTAGGAAATTAAACTTATGCTAATAAATAATATGTATGTCTATCCTTCTTTGTGCAACAATTTTAACCAGCATCGATAAAATTGCATTTTAAATTATTTTGCACAAAATTGTTTTTTAAAATTATAATTGATTTACAACATATTTCTATTTCTAGTCATGATCTTTCTTAAAGCAATACTTGGTTAAACTCTTAGCTTTTATTAAAAACGTCAGCCAAAACTGAAGTAACAGAACAAGTTCATGAAAATCAGGCAGGATTTTACTTCGTAATGTGCAAATAACATTGATCCTTTTAAAAAATATCAAAGTTAATGATGAGATAAGAGGTTTCATAGACACAGAGCCATTCAGGAGCCACGTCGGATTGCTTTCCTTAGTCTGACATAAATCTACACACCTTGGAATCAGTCAACTCCAACCCGTCAACAATTTCGACATCTTGTTCTTCACTTATTAAACACCATTAAACAAACGGTGATGGACACTTCTGATAAGTTTTCACTACCATCAACGCATACCAAAAAACTTGAGTGCGCGAGCTAAAAGAACGCATCTCAACTAAATGATAAGTAGATATAGATATCGCTACAAATAATTTTCGGTGTTTTCGGAAGTGTTTTGTGATTGGAGATCTTATTGTATTGCCGCCTGTTTTCTTTGATGATAATGGTATTGTACTTCAGAAGTTGTTATTACTTCTTTACTATTGCTATTATTGTTGATGCTTTTGCTGATGCTGCTCTTCCTCTTGTTTATCTACATCCCGCGTTCCTTTCACAGTAAAAGTGACGTAATATCGTTTGCTGCTATCAAGCTTCTCTGAGGGCAGCGAAATCAGCTGTCTGCTCTTTCCATGGGACAATTCCAGCGAAACCTTGCCCACGTCACAACCTGAGCTGCTGCTGTTTAAGATTTTTGGAAGATAGAAACTGCCCACACCAGTTTTCTTATATGGACCGAAACCAAGTTTTGGCATCGTATGATGATTCATCATTGGAACTGTAGAAAAGTGTATAGTTGGAGAGGCAAAAGAAGAATGTGATTATCTTGAAAGGAAACTTAATATTAAAGATAAATGTTTTAATCTCTGTAGGAATACATATTCAACAAATCATTTCATTTAATTAAATCAATGTCAGTAAGTAGGAAAATTTTGCGAGTGTTAGACCCCTTCTGGCCCCTTCGAAAATTACCCAATTTAATTAAGTCCCCCAGGACATGGAATCCATTTTGCCTTGCCGGTATAGAAAAGTAAATACATTCCGATCAGCCATCACAACGATAAATTTAGGTATCGTACATATAAATTGAATTGAACTTAAGTAATCCAACAAAGCATGCTTTACATTTTTCTGGATAAACTGAAATCGTAGGGCAGACGCTTTTCGGCCTAAAATCATTTAGCTGCCGTTTGCTTTTATATATAATGCCCTAATAAGTCGCCACTCTTTTTCTCATCTTTATTAAAGTTGTTTATCCAACATAAAGAAGTAACCTAGCCATATTTTTGCTGGCATCCAGTTTAAAAATCTTCATCAAACGTTAATGTTACCACGTTGAATTCTATTAGGCTCAAAAGTAAATATTTTCGTTTAAATTCGCAAAAAATAAAACAACAGAATTAATTCAACGACAGTCAGTTAAGTGTATAAGAGTCATTATTGTACTCCAGGGAAAAATCGACATATAAAATTCTTTTGATATCCAAAAACTTTCCCAGAGTTTTATCTATAGAGGCAGAGTAAACTGAAATGCTTATTAGAGGCACAACTTGACAGGATGGCAACTTAGCCCGCCAATCTGAAGTTTGAATACGTAATTTGTGACGCCATTAAATCCGGTACTATAATGTTAACAACGATGTTTGTATAATACGTTACATTTCCCTTCCGCTCGACGAGGGCAGCTATTTAATTATACATTATTGTTGAGACTGACTTCACAATTTTCATTTCAAACTACCTTTAATATTTTATTACGAATTCCTTCTTTTGTAATGAACGCTTGATAATTATCCTAAGAAATTTTCATGAACGGGACTCCCAGAAAAATCTCTTGAATGGATTTGTTTTTCGCATGTCTAATTGGCGGTAGACAGACCGACAGTAAATATATGTTTATCAGGAAGTGAAAAGATAACAAAAATAAAAGCACCTGCTTTAAAATTTGTGCATACTTCAAGGAGCAAAGGAATAATTACCGGACTCTAAGAAATAAAAGCAAATATGCAATTCTTATGAAGAAACAGCGATCGTTGACTTCATAAACACTTCAGAAGCTCAAACTTGAATGAGCAGTAAACCGTGTGGTTCAAACTGGTCTGTCACACAACATCACATACTTACTATAAGCTGCACAAGGAATGCCAGTGTATGCGTGCACAGCGTGCCAGCAGCGATGCGTTTTACTGGTGCATTGTAACGCTTTCTCGTAAGCATTATAGTCGGGGCTCAGACGTCGTTCAGCCTGAAAGAATGCAATGAGAGTCGTTAAAGCAGAGACAATTGAATTAATCACAACTCATCATCAACTAATTATTCTCTTATTTTTTCCTCTGCTTGTTCGTTCGTACCTCTTCATACACTTCGTTTATATTTTGAAAATTATATGTCCCCGGTTTCTGAAGGGCCTTTAGCGTCTCATACAGAAAAAGTTCATAATTCTTAAAGGTATATTCGCTATAAGCGTAGCGCCGTAATCGACTTCCCGTCTCTCCGCCCAGAGCCGCACATGATTTGTGATAATTATCAACCGCACGCTTAACCAGAACCGCTTCATTGAGTTTGTTCGAGCGTATTTGCAACGACTTCAATTCCAGCAGATGTTGAAATATTTTACGTTCCATGTAATATCTGTAATGTTGAAAGGGGGGGGGGGGGGGGTAAGGAGGAAGGGGGAGAAGGAAATATGTAAAGTTAATAAACATCTAGACAAAAAACAAGAGAGTGAAACAAAGTTATAAGTATGGGAACGCGATCCAGAACTCACTGAATGAATATTAATGCGAACATTGTTGATTCTTTATTTCCATCTCATTCAAAATTCTAATAAGGAATGGATCGAACAAAGTTTTTCTAGCATTAGAGTATTAAAAAAGCCTCAAAATGATTCAAGGTCACCTTTTTATTATGCAGTAGGCAGTATGAATTCTTCGAAAAAACTTTTCTTCAAAGCCACTCCAGCCGGTACGTTCTGCATTTGGAATAGCAATGGCATTGCTTAAAGAGACAAAATCAACCTACATGTATCCATATACATGAGTGAACACACACACTCATAAAAAGCAAAAGCACATACATAATGCGTATAAACACAGGTAAGAAAATCGTAGGCAGAAGTTCAAGTTAAAAGATAAATATCCGAACCTTTTCTTAAACAAAAAAGGCGAATACTGTTGCCTGGACATTTGTGCGCTGTTCAAAATTTAGACTTCTCACAGGTTAAACCGAGTGTCAAAGGCGAATTGAGTTTTAATGGCATGGAGTAGGGAACAATTTTTTCGGGCAGAAAAAATACTAAAATAATTTATACCCCAAAAATTGAAAACTAATTCAAAAATAATTTTTCAACGATTAACTACTTAATTTTCGTGCGAAATCGTCAAAGAAAGATTAATGTTATTCAGACATCCATATTAAATCGATTAACTCAAATATTAGTTAAAAACAATATCCTGACTTTTAAGGTTCGACTGACTTGGCTGAGTCAGCACAAGCCTTCTTTTGAGTTGCCACCGATGGTTCTACTGTTGCAAAGCAATAAAGTAGCCCACCTCCAGACTTTTATTTTCTGGAAATCGCCCCGACTTCTCCGAAGACACAGTTTCCATTTCATCTTCCACAACTACGGTTTTCACTGATAACATACAAGAAAAATCAATTGCAAGAAGAAAAGGAGAAGTCATACCATCACACCTATCTCAGGAATTAGACAGAGAAGCAAATAGACAGCCTCTTGGCTCACCTTCGTATATTTCGTTGTATAGAACGTGTAACTGCCGCCATGTCGCAAGCGCCTTTATCACCTGGCTTTCTATTTTCTATGCGACTGCTACAGGATCGTCCATCCAGTGTGGCGTAAATCGGTCGACGCGGTATATGCGCTGTATAGATATGACGTGGTGTCGGTATCTTCGTTTTAATATTTCGGGGACTAGGCTCAAAACCGGAATCTTGATCTTTCGAGGATACCTGCTGCTGCTGATGTTCGAGATGATAATGATGCTGATGATACCTTTTCCCCCCTTCTCTATAACCCTGATCTTCTGTCGATGACTGCCAGTTTATTTGAGTCTTTGAAGTGCCTCCACTTCTCAGGCGCCTTTTTAAACGACGTTTACGACCGGCGGAATAATCATAATCAGTGGTCCATTCCGAGAAATTATCTACTCCGTGGTGTTTGCCGCTATTAATGAAACGCCCTTGGTCTTCAGCACTGTTCGCAACGGGAGCCCCGGCCTCATTGTCTTGATGATAATTATCATCGTCAAATTCATTGTTATCTTCGCGATGTTGCTCATTTTCATCATCCCCCGCTTCTTCCTCTTGTGAACTATGGGAACGAGACACAATTTTAAACACCTGTGAATCGTTAAATTCGACTTCCACACGAGCTGCGTCCTCAGCTTCAGCATCAAGATCTAATGATTCATCACTTTTCAACACTTGGAAGCTTGACTTTCGTATTGGTTTTTCCTCGTCCGCAGAGTCTGATGGAAGCAAAGTAAAAGATCGACGGGTCTCTTGGTTGCCAAGCTGTTTACTTGCATCAGGTGACGGGCTAGGTGAGCCTGTAGTTGGTGACGGTATTGGTTCACGAGCAGGCACCTGTGGTTCAAAAACATCTGAAGGAGAACCTGTTTCCGTAGGAGCTCCTTCATCATCTCCGCGAATAACCGCATCATTAATAACAATTTCGGAGGCGTTCTGCGTTAGTTTTTCGAAGGTTGCTTCTGCAGAGCTTGGCTTAGTATTTCGAGGTCCTTCCATTGATTTTGAGGGCGGTGCTGGTTCTGCAATAGCTGCCTTTAAAAGATCATTCGCCACTTCATTATCTATCCGTGTTGTTTCAGAATTTGTGACATTGTTGACGATCACATCATTTGCGCACTTTTCATTACTTACGATAACATCATTCACTATTTCTACAGTTTTAGTCGTTGTATGATTTTCATCGTCCTTTTTCAGCTCCTCTTCACATGTAGTCATCTTGTCACCTGCCGCCACTTCGTCAGCAATCTTATGAACTTCATCAGTTGCTTTTTTTAGTGTTTCCTCCTTCAATTCTCTTTCATCCAGTGTCTTTTTCTCATGGTCAGTGGAGATATTTTTATCCGTATTCTTCGCTTCGATAGTTCCCAATACTTCGGAGGTTTCCAATCCTGTCTCCTCTACAAGTTTTAACGACCGTGGCGACTGCTCTTCATCAGCGTCGTGGTGAATAACTGCATGCACCACTTCTGGTACATTTGATTCATCTCGATCTTCGTCATCTGACGCTAGATCCTTTACTGATTTTTCCTCGAGCATTTTCATAACTTCACATGTAACTGGTTTTAGATCTGTTGCGGTATTTGCGGGAGATGGCTGCTCCTGGCAAAAACTTGTGGATTCAGCAGATTCTGGGTTACTTTTTGAAGCTTTTGCCTTGACAAATTCTGAAGAGGACTTTTCAGGAATTCCGTTATTCGTTCTTTGATCTATATCAGGCGGACAGTTTTTCTCAATATACCGTAGATTTCCGCCTTCAGACGTTAAGTGACTTTCATTTCCCTCGGAGCCCCTTAGTTCTTTAGTACGTCGAGAAGTCGGAACGAAACGACGCTTTATCACTCGCCTCTTCTCGCGCTTGTGATAGCAGCAGTTTTCACAAGAGTCTTCATCATCCTCGAATTCGCTTGAAGTGGCGCAGCGCTCCTTTGATTTTTTTCTTCGCAACTCTATGTTACTCTTTGAACGGCAGATGTCGCTACCGCTATCGCCGTTCGGCTTTCGTCTAATGGCCTTGGGATCTCCGCAGCTGCTGGTCCTGCGCCGACTATGTCGCCTATTTCGGTGATGCCTGACGCAGCCATGTGTATGTTTTCGGTACGTAAGTTCGCTGCAGCTACAACTCGCATCGTCACCTTCCGAGTCTGAACGTTTCAGGTAGACGACATACTGTCTGGAGTTTCGTAAATCATGCAACTCCTCTTTTTCCGCGTATTTCAATGGCCGTACAATATCGGTGGTGATGGCATCGTGAAATGGATTACAGGGACGCGCAGTGAGCCGTAATTTACTGGCAGGAAGGCCGCCGTTGGACTGAATGAACTTCGCAGTGGACCGATGGCCTCGTTGGAGAGCACAGTCTAGTGGCGTTTTTGCTACGCCTTTTGAGTTCCTATAGATAGCGTTAATGTCGCCACCGTAATCCAGTAATACCTTGCAGAGGTCGGTATAGTCATTGGCGGCTGCGATGTGCATCAGACTTCGACCGTCGTTACTGGTAGTGTTCACCTGTTTCGGTCGTTGATGTAGTAACCATTCTACCAATTCACGTCGACCTGACGCAGCAGCTTCATGTACGGGCAAGTCGCCCTTAGCGTTACGCAACCACAAATTAGCACCATGCTCTCTCAGCAACTTGACCGTCTCAAATTGACCCTTCGAGCAGCCACAGTGAGCCGGAGTCCGTCCCTTGCGATCCTGTCGATTCGAGTCGGCTTCCAGCTGCAAAAGTCTCGAAGTAGCATCGGCGTGTCCCAGAGTCACCGCGTAATGCAATGCAGTGCATCCATTCGAATCAATGAGATCAGTGGGTGAACCGCAGAGACTAATCAATGTATCGATGCACTCGGTGTGTCCACGTGATGCGGCGCAATGTAATGCTGTGAGACCATCTCTGAAAAAATAACCAAAAAAAAGATTAAAATTAATCGCTAAGCAAACAAGCCCTTGCGAAATTTTCGACCGACTTATCTGAACTTTCCACTCGAGCGCCCGCCTTCACCAACGCAATAACAGCTTTAGCTGATCCAGCAGAAGCAGCCCACAGCAACGGCTGACGTCCATCCTTATCCTGTGCTTCGACACTCGATTGTGGATGCGCCAACAAAATCGCTAAAATGCCCATAGCCAGTTCCGATGAAGCGACAGGGCCTAATTTGCTTGCTCCTTCATAGTTGGCACCGCACATCTGGGCGGCATAATGCAGTGGTGTACCGCCGTTTATGTCAGCAGAAGTAACATTCGCTCCAGCCGCTAATACAGATCGTAAAGCCTCGATTTCTCCACAAACTGCGTAACGGAGCAAAAAATAATTCAAATGAGCGAAGAAGAGATGAGCAGTTCTACTAACCAGTCGCCCAATGCACCACCGAATGACTCTCATTGTCCACCGCATTCACATCAGCTTTATTCGCTAGCAGCAAATTGACCATCGCCAAATTGCCCTGAATAACAGCTAAGTGAAGCGGAGTAAAGCCATCCTCGTCGGCCCCCTCCAACAAGTCAGGAGCCGCGGCAGCGATGCTTGCAGCAGCCACGATATCTCCTGGATGGTGCTGTACGGCGCAATAATGGAGGACGTTTTTGTTACGACTATCACGCTGGCGAATGCGTCCAGGCTGCAATTATGAGAACATAAGAGACTCAGACAGTGTGTGCGTGCGTTTTGTTGTGTATGTGAGAGAAAGAGTGTATGTGAGAGAAGAGTAGGACTTTTAAAGAATACACAAAATTATAGTACGAGAAGCAATCTATCAGAATTAATTTACCGTAGGAAATAATTAATTACTATGCATTATTTTTGTTTCGTTAGTCTTTGAAGGTAGATTAAAATTAAAAGGTATTGCAATAAATAAACATTCACTCGTTCGCCTTTTTCAGACTTCGCAACATGAAAATTAATGAATGAATGAATATTTATTAATTTCAATAAATTTTCCAGTTTTTGAATAAAAAGTTCGAAAGATATTCGAATTTGTTTCACAGGACGTTTTAATTAATTGCGATAATAATTACAAATTAATGTTGGAAGTGGTTTTTGTTGTTGCTTTTATTATCGCCACTGCTATTAATGCTTTTGTAAGATAAGTAAAATTCTGTCGTCACTACGTTACTGCTTGCAGTATTCCGAAAGTCTCTTTAAACAGGACTGCCAGTGCTCTTGATGTCAAACCAACCGCATACCACACCAATTACATTGTTTATTGTTGTATTTGCTTCGATAAAGTAACTAAAGCTATACTATAATCAAAGTAAACAACGCGGTCAACAGCATGGTGGTCGTCATGACGATAATTCAAGGGACAAAGGAGAGCAACAACCGCGAAAATAACCGCGAGCACAATAGCAATCAACAAACTAACAGAGCGAAGTAACACAAACGAGGTGTGAGCATCTTGTTGTGAAGTAACAGCGTGTTGAAGTTGAATTGCGGCGTATGTTGATAATGGTGAAAAGCTCACTAACCTTCTGATTAACACTTCAATTTATTTAAAACTCTGATTTTGGCAGATTTAGTAAAACTACCTGTAAAACTACCAATTCATTTCAGTACCTGGAAACTTTCAAATTTGTTTAAGACCCGTAATCAGCGATCCCGAAAATAAGTGGAAGCGGGAATTGAAATTGAAAGGCTGCCTAACATTTAAAGCCTAAACGAAAAATTCTGAATACAATGGAAATCATCACCAGCACAACGAAATCTTGCAGAACGTTTTTCCATATAATCGAAGGGCTTTGATTTTTTGCTTTATTTTGGTGTTGATGCTAGAGCCTCTATGCAGGAGTTTCAAATCAATTGCCCTAACAGACAGAAGTTGCTCGAATATAATACACGCATTGTAATACACACGTTGCTCGAATATAATGCACAGGATTCCGCTGAAGGTTGTGCATCTGAATAAACGGAAAGCAAACAGAAACACAAAAATAAGATACAAAACCATGACAGAGGGTAAAGGAGATAATAGTACGATAAGTTTTACAGAGACGGTGAATCATTGCCGTTCATCGGCTGTAGCAGGATCGGACTATAATGGCGTGGAATTTGAATACAACTCAAAGAAAGAATGTAGAAGGGTAGAAAGTGTAAAAAATGAAAGATAAAAGATACACAGATGACCAATGTTGCTACTGATTGCTGCCGTAAACTATCTTTTCAACTTGAACCAGTAGACTGACTTCGTAGCGAAATATACTACACCCAAACCTACGAAGCGGCTATTGTTGGAATATGACAGCAAGATTTAGTAAGCACCGAATTACCCACGATGGAAAGTTTCTACCTTCTCGAATTGTATCAAGTACCCAGAAATAATGTATGATAAAAGTGAATAATAAAAATTAACAGAAATTCCATTCGAAAAATGGAAAAGAGAAGGACCGGGACAGAGATTTCACGAAATTTTGTCTTTTCTCTGTAACGCATTAAAAACATTTTTCGATATAATAATTTCAAAAGTCTATATGTTTTTTCAAAACCGACTGTATTTCGATGCAGTGCAGTCCTGACCATCCATTTGTCGATTTGTCTTTAAAAGGCAGGATTGGGGAAAATCTTGGAGTAACTACGGACCATCATTCCGGTTGTTTATATTATGACAATCCCCGGTAAAATTCCTTGCCGTCATAAACCAAATGATATGCTGAAAAAACAGACAGATCCGCTTTTTGTAGAAAACATAAATTAATCTCTTCTTATGACCTAATTTTTCGAACTCTTTTTAGAGTAATACAAGACTCAAGACATAATTTCAAATTCATATTTCCAAACTCTTACGGATATAACCATCGCAGTCAATATAAATGCATTACTTGTATTTGAAATAATCAATATATACATATAGTCAATTACTTAATACCTATTTCATAATTTATAAATACGACAGTTTTTAAATATTCTTTATTTAGTTTTCTCTTCGTCTGCCTTTATTGAATATTATATTTAACAATAATTTGTGCTTTATATACGGTATGATTTTATTTAAAAGGCGTTCGTCTAGGAATAGTCTCCGAAAGAGTTTGGCTTCTCAATAACCAACCCATCTATATCTTTGAGTTAAAACAAACAAATATTCAAAAGAGCGAAATATATGCGAATTGTTAATATTGTTGTATAAATTATAAGCAAGAATTAGGCATATTTTCATTTTTCAAAATTATATTTTTTACTCTGCTACAGAACCTGAACGGAGTGCTGTTGACTCTGATGATGATAAAGCCCAACATGGGTTCCACCGGCGTATATCACTTTCTTAGGTAAAGAAGAAACTGGTGAAAGATGAGTAAATGTATCTTCAACACCAGGTTCGTTAAGATCAATGATCTCCAGGTCGGGGAAGGGCGGCTGATCACCACGACCCAAAGTTGGTTGGGTGCTATTAATTATGATTAATCCCTCACAGAGAAGCAAGAGCTGCCGTCGCCAAACCCGTAAAGCGGCATCATGTAGACCAACACGTTTCTCCAGTGCTTGTAAATGCTGAATCCACATATTATATGAAAACGCGGGATTTTCCTGATCCGCACCCCTTAATACCTGCTGCATTACGTAACTCACGTAATTCAGTTCGGTTGCACGGAATTTCTCTAATTCTTTCAGTGTCATAGAATATTGTTTAGCTAATTTAAGCAGGCGATTATATTCATTAATCTGCCATTCTTCCAATTCTCGCAAAGATACTCGAAAATGATTAGATAATTGTGAAAGGAAAGAATTTTTCTGATACGTCTTCAAAGTATCTTCTCTTAATAAATTCTCGTCGATTGTTTTAATTAATTGGAAAATGCTTTCTCGTAAAGCTCGCTGCCATTTTTCGACTTCGACAATTTTAATATTTTCAAGCAAACCCTCCTGTAGCATTCGTCTAACTTCGGCACGCTGGAAGGATTCCAGTTGATTCAGCTGAATGCCATATTCATTAACCAAATGCTTTTGAACTAAAACTTCTTCGGAGATGAAATATAACAGTTCATATTCCGTGATTCCAATTTCCGCGACAATTTCACGCAAACGTTTGCGTTCTATCTCTTGCCAATTGGACTTCAAACTGTTTACTATTATATCAAGTTCAAGCAGACGATTCAACTGAGCACGTATAAAGGCTTCTAGTTGTTCGACAGTTGTATGATAAACTTCAGCAAGCTCCAGCATGTATTGCTTGTTTTCCAGGGCCAATCTACGTTCTAGGTCGCGTATGGATGGGTTACTGCCTTTGGCCTGTCGAATTGTTAAATAAATTCTCTCTTTTTCGCGGCGTTGCCAATCGACAAGATGTTCTGAGAAAATCAATTTCTGGGCTAATAAAATCTTCAAGTACTCTCTATACCAGTCCGTAACTAATTGATCGGATATATCGAACTCTTTCTCCAAATTTGTAATGTGCTCTAAATCATTAAGCAAGAAAATTTCCAATTCTTCCATGGACCAATGCTTATGCATTTTTTGTCTCTCTCGTATAAGATTATCAATGTAATTTTTCTCTGCAACTGTCCATTTCTCCTCTGTTATAATATTTTGTTGCTGTAGTTGTTTTGCCACCTGAACCAACCACGCTTCGATTTCTTTAACACTTACATTACAAAGTTTAGCCAAAATCTCCCAATCATTTCTTCTTTCTAACAAGTATCTTTCAAAATCGGACCAGCTAAAGCTCTTAATGATCGCGGTTTCCTGCAAATCGTTACTCGTCTGTTTTTTCCAATTCCTTTCAGAAACGAGCGCAAGGCTGAGATAACCATTATCAGTAACTTTAATCAAATTTAATAAACGCATTTTGACCACTTCTTGAAGCAATAGCGATTCAATCGCCTGGACCGTGGTGCTGTAAGTGAGAGCAATTTGCTGTAAATGATTTCGATACATCTCAAAGTATCTTAACACATCGTCAATGTGAGTATTCCTTCGCTCTATTAGCCAATTTTGCAGACGTTGAACCTCCAAACGTTGCCATTCAGTTAACTCCTGAATTTTAAACAGACCAGACTGCGCTAATCTCACTAACTCGGAAGACATCCAACTTTCTACATCACTCGGGTTAACATTGTCTGAATTATTTTCAACCAAACGATTCACTCTCATATTCAATCGATTCCTTAACTCATTTATATTCGCTTCAGGATATTCAAGTATTACCACGATTATTTCTCTCTGTACCTTTTCTTGCCACGAAGTCAACATTGTTGTTTGCACCTGGCCGTAGAGCTTTATATCTAAAAATTGTTTTCTGAACCACTGTAGCAACTGTTCCATATTCATCGCAACCGTGAGGGCAAGATTGCGGAGGCGGTTAAGGTCTTTCAAAAGCATCACCTCGAACTGAAGATAGTTAATTTGTTGATTTTGCCTGATAATTTCCTTAATGCGCTCCAATTCCACCACCTTCCATGTATCCGCATTTCCACTGCTATTGCCTAACAAATGCCTTAAACTTGTGTTTATCCATTCCTTTATTTCCTCCATTGTAACACCAAACCGTGCAGAGATCTGCTCTAAACGGGCTCGATCCTCAAGCAACATTTGCTGAAATTGTTCAAAGGATAGATTATCTTTACGCAGCGATATCACTTTTTTTATATAGTCCAGTTCCATCTTCTGCCAAGGCTTTAGACTACCAGGATACCCTTTCGATGTATTGCGTAATTCAATGAGTGTATTCTTAATGAACCTCTCCACCTCATCAACCCTAACGCTGTACTGACGTGCGAACATTAAAACAACGTTGTCTTGTTTGATTTTTTGCTCGATAAGTTCGAGTGGTGCATTGGAATAACCTTGTAGGTACTCTTGAAGGCGCTTGCGCACACTATCCTGCCAATCACTGACTAGTACTCCTTTATCAGACAAGCTCACCAGTTGATCCTGTAGCCACTTTTGAATTGCTCCAATTGTGATATGATAACGGAAAGCGATTTGATTTAAATAGTTTACATCTTTTCGTAGTTTCTCTTTAAAATCCCCTAGACTCCAGTGATCCTTGGATGCCATTAACTGATTCAAGTGCTCCTTCACAGCCACTTGCCAAGCTTGCATGTTTTGTATGCGAAGCTTCCCGGATGACAGTAAATGCTCGAGTTCATTCTTCATCGTTTTTTCAAATACGTCTACTTGCACTTTGTACCGATGGGCCACCTCCTGCAATCGTTCACGATCTTCCCTGAAACGATTCATCAGTTGTTCGAACGAATCAAACTCATTACTTGAGAGGTTCAATAAATAACTGCGTTGCGCAATTTGCCAGTTTGATAAATTCTGATGGGGTTGAAGGAGACCCATAGAATTAAATTTGTCCTTCTCATCCACTACCCAAAGCTCGAGTTCATTTTTCCCCATATTATTGTTCAACGCTAATTGTTGGAGTAGTGCGTAATCCTGCGCGAGCCACTTGTCAAATTCTTCGTTTGTAAACTTATATTCCTTCAACATATTTGTGACATTATTGTGCCAATGCAATTGCCATGGTTTCATATCCGATGTTTGTCGGAAATTCCTTTGAATTTCGCTTCTTATCCACGAAATTATTTCCTGCGAGCTCACTCCATATTTCTGGCTCAAATATTTATGCAAACTATCATTAGCTATTAACTCATTTTCGAGTTCACGGATATCTCTTCTGTCACTTCTATTAAGCAGACTTAACAAATATGGCCTTTCATTTACTTTCCAATCTAAACTCGGCATGTAATTTGAATCCTGATCCCGCAGCCGTTTGTTCTCGTCCTGTATCCTCCGTACAGCTTCATCTATTTTTGTGCTATATACATTAATTAAATTTTTTAAGAGGTTTCTATCCGACATTAATTTCCCTTCAAATTCTTCCGCGGTCATCTCATTGTCATGAACAAGTTTCAAAATTAGATCGTGTTGTTTTATTTCCCACTGAGAAATTTCATCCTTCGCAAGCAATCCCTTATTCTTCAAAGCATCCAACTCAGTGTTAAGCTGCTGTTGAATCGCTGCAACCTCTTTAGGATACTTCATCATAACTGAGACTAATGCATTCTGATCTTCTCTAATTTTCTCCTTCATTCGTTCAATAAATTCTTTGTTGCTCTCCATTAGATTTAAAACGCGGTCTCGTTGCTCCTGGCGCCAATGTAGTATTTCGTCCTCGATGGCCTGCTTAAGACGGGGTAATGCTATTTCTCTCATATGGTTACGAGTCCAGTTCTCAAGTTCAGTAATTTCTGTTCTATAAATATTGGCCAAATGTGCAAGACGCTGGCGATCGCCCATAATTGTCCTCTGAAGTTCGTCAAAAGAGCTATTGCTTGAGCTGATAATATTATGGAGACGTTCACTTTCGCGCCTTTGCCACTCTTGAATGTTCCGAGGGTAGTCTTTTTTAACCGTATCATACAAACGCATTAATTCAGATCGTTGCCACTGACGCAAATCATCAATACTAACATCGTACCTTAAGGCCAAAGAATCGAGCTGTTCGGCTTTAATCTGCTCTCGGACTTGTTCAATTGAACCGCTATACCGTTGCAGCATATTTTCCAAACGTACTCTTTCCGTTCGCTGCCAGTTAGTTATGTGATCACCTTGACTTTTCGTGTGTGTTTGCAACGCATTACGGATGCGGATTGTTTCGTTCTCAAGCCAGTCTTTAATATCGTTTACGTTTTTATCAAATACTTGTGACAGATTAAGCAGTTTGTGTTGATCACTCAATATTTCATTTTGCAAGCGTGTTATTGTGGCATTATGCTCTTTTATCAAGTCATCCAATGACATTTGGGTTTCTCGCGATAAACCTGTATCGACAGTGGTATTACGGCGTAGTAATTCCAGCTCTTCCTGTTGCCATGTTGTTAGCTCTTCTAATGATATTCCATGTTGTCTTGACAACTGAAGTAACAAGGGTTGATTTTTCAACTGCCAGGTTTTTAGAAGCTCGGGTTTTCGATAAATTTGCAAAATGAACCATCTAAGACGTTTGTTTTCTGCTCTTCTCCAACTCGGCTGATTTCTGTCCGCTGATCTCGGTATCAAATCAAGGTACGATCTAAGCTGCCTTCTATGCCATTCGTGTATTTCTTCCAATCGTACATTATATCGTTGTGCCATATTCTTTAAGCGAACCTCTTCTTGTTTCTCCCAAGCCGTCAATGACGAAATTGTAGGTTGAGGATTTCCAAGGAACCAAAAGAAGTATTGACTTTCCTCTAATTCCCACCCGTCAACCCGCTGATCCTCGGTTATATTTATATGCGCAAATATCGTATCGGTTTGAATCGCAAAGTTATCTTTGGGTTCATAGTGGTTCGGTGTTCTAGTGGCTCCATACACAATTATACTGGATACATGTGCATCTTCCTCTTTTCGTGGACCATATACGACCTTAATTATACCGTCGATGTTGCCATAAGGAAAATGGCTAATATCTTTTTGATCGAAGTTGTCCTTAAGTAACATTTCCAATGATGTAGCAACATTCCATTCAAAAAAGTTCGCCTGAGCAACGTCTGCGTGAGTGACTAAGCCTTTGCGGATGTTTTCAATAATTCTTTGAATTATTTGATAACACAATTGATCTAATTCCGATGACGTTTTACCGGTTACAGCAAATACATCGTCTAAACACGTAACGAAACAAAAGCATTTGAATATATTGATATATAATAAAATGCACAATCAAAAGCATTTGCGCTTTTTGAATTTACCTTTCCAGGGTTGTACGTAAGCTTTTGACTCTTCAAAGCTCTTCCCCGATAGAATCAGATGGTATTGCATATGCACCCTATTCGCGATTTGACTTACTGCAGTCATGTGTGATTTAGCCCAAGAATTCAAAGTGCAGCATTGTTGGCCGGTCGTCAAAGGAGGAGGAAACGATGACAAATAGGAGGAGGAGAACGACGAGGACGATGAGGATGCCGACGATGAACTAGACAACGAGGTTGATGCTGATGATAATCTTGACGATTCAAAACCACCAGAAAACGAATTCTTTTTAATATCTTGCTCTTCATAACCATTGCCAAGATGAATGTGCATCAAGGCTAGCGTTAGTAACACAAGGAAAAACCCTTTCATATTTAGAGACCTTAGACAACACTAAAACAAAAATTTAACAGAACATTTTAGAAAATATAAAGAAAATAATAAAATGGAAGCATTAAAATTGTAAATTTATAAAAAAACACCTCTTAAACAGCATTAAAAAATCAGAGCTCGTGCTTTGAAAAAAATTTTGAAATGATCTGGATTTATAACTGATAAGCTTAAATTATCTCTTGCTTAACCCCATTTCCTTGAAACTCGATCATTAATTATTTTGAAGTGGATTATTCATTATCATGTACTTCGTGTATTCCACAATCTCCGATCTCTTTCATAAATTACTTACGAAAGCGAGTTGATAGCAATTCCCCATGGATGATTATATGCCGTTCTTAAGATGAATTTATTTTTAAAATAACGATTAAGAAGTTAACGGATTGTTAGGGCTTTCATGAAAGACCTTAGTAAGGCCGTGTGATTTCTTCAGATTAAACTAGACTAAAAGAAAATTCCGTGGGATAGTATTTTCGATATAAAGTTTTTAAGCTTGTATTGAATATTAGGTATGACACAAAATTGTTCGAAAGGGACAAAAAAATAAGGGACGAGAATATGACACTTAAAGAGAAAAGTTTGCTAAAAACAACGAGGTGCTCAGGGGCGGATTAGGTGTCTAATCTATGTCTTAGACTGGTCGCGATTTTAGCTAGAATACAAGACTGAGATGAGGAATCGAAGAATGGAAAAAATGCCCTCCGCCATAATATATTTAAATCACATTATACAGGTTTTTATGTGGAAATATTATGTTTACCTATAATTGGCTAGAGTAAAAGGAATATATTTTACCGGATCCGAGGATTAAATATTAGCAATTAGTGTTATCTGCTATATTTACTAAAATTCCAATATTATTCACGTATACAGTATTTATTTGAAACCTATTTTTTAAAACGTTATAATAAAATAAACACCAAACGTTTTGCTTTTGTTCGTTTTCTTCTTTTTTAATTATGTTATTGCACTATAAGCATATCCTTTAACAGGATATGGTACGACTAAAACATTCTCCAATCAAACACATTTTTAACAACCGATGAGAGAAATAGAAAAAGAGGGATTGACTGCTGGCAACCGACTACTGTCGATTAACTCCGAAACTTATTCTTAAATTAAAAATCTGATGCTGCCGCGAAAGATCATTTGTGTAGAATTGAGTGCCCAACAACAAGAGCGCAGCGAAAGCGTAAACTAAAATTAAAATACGCATGAGTTCATGAATCGATAACAATGGCAGTGACAATACCGATAACAACGGTATCACTACACAAAAAGTATTTTAAAATACAATTTGTAAAATTTAGAGATTGAGATTAAAGTCGTTTATTTCTATTTTTTTCAAGTGATCAGTTGTTATCATTTTGAATGCTATCTCTGAAAACTGACCAAAAAATGTAGTCATAGTTGTGAAATGCCGAAAACCCAATACGTAAAGCAAGAGAATAAAATCGTTATCGTTTCTTTATATTTAGTAACATATATTGATTATGTTTAAAATAAAATTCATAGTCATGTATATTTCTTGAAATTATATTCTTTAAAAAAAGCAAGCAGGGATAATGTCATCAGTTCCAGTTATTTTTTGAAGTACCGTTCCATGAAATTGTATTTTGCAATTTATTTATATTTATCAATTTTCCGCGCTTAATTCCATGTATAATTAAATATAGCTTACAAAAAATTCGTAATATAAGTCTACCTTCAGGGAAACTTCGAAATTTCATTTGCATTTTTCATCTGCATTCATCTTCATTTGCATCTCAAATTTTGCATTTTGAAAAATATTATCGCATACATTTGCTGAAGCGAGTACGATGCATTTAATATATGTATTTGATGCCATTTTATGATCTTTATCACATAAGTGTTCAAGAATTTTTACACTATAAATAAATAACAACTTCTCATTTTCTCAACAGTTGATTTCAATAAAATAAGTTTACCAAGGCTGAACGAGTGGGTCGCGTGTCTGCTGGACCCAGTCAGTCTTTATGAATGTAGGCGGTTAATTTCAAGAACACCTACGAAATGCATATTTTTCTTTACCATACACCCAAAGGGTTGGGATATATAAAGTTTTTCTTCCGCTAATAATGCGTTATAGCAGGTTCGGAAAGTATAGAAAAGTATATATATATATATATATATATATATATATATATATATATATATATATATATATATATATATATATATATATATATATATATATATATATATATATATATATATATATATATATATATATATATATATATATATATATATATATATATATATATATATATATATATATATATATATATATATATATATATATATATATATATATATATATATATATATATATATATATATATATATATATATATATATATATATATATATATATATATATATATATATATATATATATATATATATATATATATATATATATATATATATATATATATATATATATATATATATATATATATATATATATATATATATATATATATATATATATATATATATATATATATATATATATATATATATATATATATATATATATATATATATATATATATATATATATATATATATATATATATATATATATATATATATATATATATATATCATGTATTTGACCCTGCGCAGGTTCCGAATATTTATAGATATCAACCCCGGTCTTCGATATGTCGCAATAAATTTTGATGTAAATAACAAATGATTATAGTATTGGAAAATATTTGCAAACAGATTTTAAGGAAAAACCCTCCCCCGGTTTTCCAATATTGTTTCTAAAAATGTTTGGACATAGTTCATTAAGGAAGATGTTTCGAAATGAAATAAATTCTTTAACGCCTGACATCTAAAAAAATATATTCTCAATTTATTTGCCTCCTTGGTATATAATTTTTAGTACTGCAAGTAACACATTTATATAATTCTTATACATCCGCTTTTACTTTATTCTGTGGTTTCTGAAAAATGGAGTAGGGATCAACTTTACAATAAAAAGATAAAACATTAGCTGCTTACTCCACCGGTCATCCATCGATTCTATTTAAAGATATATTTATCGTAAACTGCTCTGGTTACGAGTGATATGGTAATATCTTTCACGTAACAAATGTGTTATGCCTGTCTTGGCAAAATACACAAATAAAATTTTGGATATCCCATGAAGTACAGTCTTTCGCAGACACCTCCGAAACTATTGTCGATAGATAATAGAAGCATAAACCATACCTCAAAACTTCAGATTCATTACATTAAATTCTACTAAAAACTACTAATAATAATACTACTACTAAATACTACTAATTAAATCCTCTAAAAAATGTCTAGTGTACTAGTACTAGTACTCGTGTAAACTAGTGTAAACATTGGCACGTAATGAATTGCAATATAAGAAATTATATACAAAACTAACTAACCTAAATTTATTTCTTGAGATAAAAATATAATATTCACGCTAACTATAAATATGATGGATAACCGGAAGTTATTGGTAACTTATTAATCTATAGAAAAACATTTTGTTATATTGCTGTTATTTCCCATTTTCTTCTCTGGCTGGTTTTTATTATTACTATTTAGCCTCGAGTTTATGATATGATAGACTCGTTGAGTCCAAGAAAAGAAAGATAAAGAGTTATTAATTTTTTTAACCAAAATACCAACATGTCGACACCAACTTTCGACTTCCCTCTTATTTTTCCCTTATTTTCTGCCTTAAGGCATAGATTGTCATATTTCCCCTCTCTTATCTCTTGAAAATCGTTGCCCTTTCCCCCGTTCTACTTCTTTCTCAAGCCTTTCGCATTTTCTCATAGTCTCAGTTGTCTCCAAATTCCATGAAATGAATTATGCATTTTACGTACGAAGTAGACATAAAAGAATAAGAGAATGACGCCGATTATCAGCAGAAATTAAAAAGGAGATGGTTGAGCTGGCTTAACACAAGGATCATCTGTCTAACAAGGAGTTAAAGCACGAATTAAGATCCTTTTCGACGAGTACTTCAAAGAAATGCTTAGTGCATTTCCAAGTATTCAAATAACTAAAAGTTTAAGGGAGAAGCTTAATAAAAAGAGAACTAATGGTTAAGATGTGAAAAGAACCAGGGGTAACTAATGAGTTTATAGGACTGAGTCCATGCATGCATCAATTATCGTACGAAGAAACGTTTTGTCTGTAGAAGTTTCAGACTTTAACGAATATATTGCTATGAGAAATCTCATTAAGAAAACGTTTTGATCGTAATTATAATCTCCTTAACGACGATATTTAGCAAAAAGCATATAAACACATTAAACGGTTTATAAATTATTATAAATCTAGGTTTCTAAATTAATATAAATTATAATAATTTTATAAATCATCAAGCATCAGCCGCAGAAAGACAAAAATTAAA
Organism: Physocephala rufipes; assembly: GCA_963966595.1. Taxonomy (NCBI): domain Eukaryota; kingdom Metazoa; phylum Arthropoda; class Insecta; order Diptera; family Conopidae; genus Physocephala; species Physocephala rufipes. The sequence goes on from OZ016501.1 coordinate 44,672,562, forward strand.
AAAATTGAATTTAATTCTCTCAAAATCTCGCCGACTCCACATCACTCTCTCCAATAGATCGTCCTGAGTGAATAGAGAATATTTGAGTTAATAAACGAGAGCTTATGCCTGTGACTATCTGTACGTGCGTGCGTGTCTGCTTGCCTACTCCGTGTTCCTTACTCTGAAGCATTAAAACCAAGAAGACCAATCAAAACATAATATTATAATCGAACGAATCCATGCAAGACGGAGCACTTAGAGTATTTATGTGCGCGTGTGTGCATGTATGCGAATGTGCACGGCTATGTGTGTATGTGTGCGGGTGTGTGATTACGATATAATGTAAATTTCCGCTACAAAGGTGAATCCAATTGCTATTAGTCCTAGATTTTCTCTCCTTGATTTTACCAAAACTTCAAAATTCATATGCTAATGATATCCTCGGCAAATGCCCTAACTAATTTAACCCGTATGTGATTGCATATGTCGTTGTTGTTATTGTCATTAAATGTGGAAATACTATTCCGAGTTTGTCGTTGATTCTTGCATGACCCAACTGTACCCGGATGTGATTCAAATATTATTCAGCAAGTAAGATGCTTGCCTTAAACTTCGTGGGCATTAGTGTCAGATAACTCTCTGCTTCTTTCTTTTAACTTTCGGAAACCACGCCCAATCGTCTTCTTCACTTCTCCTCTCTTCGTATCTTGGTCAATCGATTCGCAATACTCGAAGCAAAAGTTCATAATCCTGACCGCTAAAGATAATTATTATACTAATGATTATGACGATAATTATAATGCAATTCTGTAGTCACACCGACATCTTTACTAGAATGGAAGTAATTAATTTTACATGAAAAGTTTCCGTCGTCTCGCCGCATAGCGACATCACAGCTACCTTCGACGACATCACAGAAAGTCGAGTTGTCCTCAGATGCCGGACGTATACGAACGGTCGGTAGAATATGCAAAATAGCATCAGTGCAGCATCATCCAAAGCTGTGTATGAAATTCAAGAAGCGACCACTCAGAGTAGTTCGCCTTCTCGGTGTTGTCATTAATTACTATGCAATTCGGCTGAGGCTGTGGCTATGCCCGGCACTGCAGCAACAAAAGAAGCATCAGCAGTAGTGGTAGTAATGGCTCGTTCCTCTTGAGCTGTCATCGTCTTTTCGTAATTAATTCGAAGTTTGAATGCATGATTCGGAAATTGAAGACTCAGGAAGGAAACGAGAAGCAAAATAAGAAGATGCACACGGGACATAGGAAATGAAACATTTTCGGGTCGCGTTTAGTGACGTAATCAAGCAACATAAGCATAATGAGGAAAAGAGGGCTTTGGCTATTTCTTCAGATTTCGCCGTATTTATTTGAGCTGCGGTATTAATTAGACAACTCCCAAAATCTTAGACTTCCAGAACGAAGCTAATTATCCAAAAGAGTTAATTTATCTTCCAAGAAAATAATCTCAAAATTATTAAGAAATTAAATTAAAGAATTATCTTATTTCGAAAATAATAGATATGCTATGATCAGACGACGATACCACTTGCCCAGACTTTACGACTCTGAACCTGAACAAACCTGAAATCGATGTAATATTCATTAAGACATTATATACACGGATCTTATTTATTCCAAGATATCTCCCGTCCTTACATTTTGCGTCATGCAATCAATTAAAAGCTTCCAAAAAGGAAACCAGAAAAGAGGTGGCCATAATTACTGGAGCAATAATGATCATCAATGAATGAAGATATCCGAGAGTTACGAATAATTTCTGCTGTGATCGCTTCCTCCCAACTAAATCGTAAAAACATTTTAAATAGAAAAATCAAATTCCTTTCTTTAACGAATATACAGAAGAAAATTACGTATAGTACAAAATTTCATCAAAGAAAAAGAGGAAGACGTAAACCAAAAGAAGCAACCTAACCAGAAAAAATACGTAAGCGAATATAAAAAATTAAAAAAAATTAAAACACGTGATCCAAAGAGTTAACATTGCTGTTAATTAAACCAGAAAACTTGCCGGCCATTTTGGAATATCTGAAAGCAAATAAACCCCTTTTGAAATACTTAAAAGTAGAGCGAAGGATGGAAATGGTAGGGGAGAAGAGGAGAAGAAAACGTACACCTAAAAGCATTTGATTTCGTTTTTATGTTCTTCGTCGGTTAATTTCATTTCGCTTCACTTCGCTTCGCTTTCAAGCCATCCATCGAAGTGAATGAATTGAGAATCGGGGTGTCGCTCACCTACTTCGTTGTCATCAATTCGACAGTTACGGTTATTGCCTGTATATGGGCTTCGAACAAGCCTCTTAATTTAATTCTTTTAATTGTTATTGCTTTATTTATATCACACTTTATTTAAACGTTCCATATAAAAACCTTAATATTGAAAATATATATTAAATTTGGAAGACTTCAATGGCTTCTTTACAATATTTTCCTTTCAAAGCCTTCCTTTCAAAAGCCTTTAAGACGATAAAAAAATTCATCTAGAAATAAAAAAATTGAAAATGCAATTTCAGAAAATGTGTTTCACAATTAAAATCAGGAAGAGGTCCGTATTGGCAGAAGGTGTAACGACTTCAACAGAAGGTTATTAAAGTTTTAGTTTTTTATTTTTTCAGTTTTCCACTTCTAGATGCCATTCCTAAATATATTAATGCAAATGCAAATACCAAGCAACAAACAAACAAGAAAAAACAAGAAAAATTTAACGAATTTACAAAATCGTTTTGCAATCAAACGACGTTCAATGTAAAGCGTAATTAAAGCTATAGAACAGAATCGAAGAATGAAACATTTTTGAGGAAGAAAGTGAAGTAAACAGAAGAAAAAAGAAGATAAGGAGAAAGAAGGAAATGAATTCGTATTCAAATAAGAAGATTACTTATAGGAAAAGGAGGAGGGGAACAGATAGCAATTCTCAATGCTTCGATGCTCAAACTTTTCAAGCACAAGGAAAAGGACAATTTGATGGTTATCACAGATGCAAAAAGTCAAGGCTGATTGCACGGCATTACGGGAAAAGAAATTAAATAAATATTTTTAAATTAATCAAGAATTCTGAAAGAGCAGGGTAGTCGTAACGGTGGAAAAGAGAACGCAAAACAAATTTTGTTCAAAAGACAACTTTTTTCTCATATATAATAAAAGGAAAAATGAATAAACGAACGAACGAGCGCTGCCGGGTGGAAAGTGGTCCATTCAATGGTACCAAGAGCAGCGCAAGGATACTACAAATTAAAAAGAAATTTTTTTTCAATTTTTCCTTTCAATTTCTACTAAAAATTAAGCAAATTTCAAGAGAAAATGAAAAGTTGAAAATTGAATTTAATGTTATAAATGAAAAGAGCAAATGACCTTGAATTTCGCCCTTAATGAAATTATTTATCTGTGAATTTATTCGTGTTAACAATATCTGGTTTCCTCTTTGGGCCAACAACAATTTTGTATTTTTTACGAACTTATCTACAAACGCTTTTAAAAATGTAGCTTTTTTTAAATGGAACCTGTCACTACAGGTTAACATTTTTATCGTCAAGAAATTCACGAGCGACGGAGAGTAATTAGAAATGTTTAAATGCAATTCAAAAAATGCAATTTCAAGCATATTTTATGCTATTTTCCGTTTCAATTATTGCCCCATTCGATACACTATTCTATAATGAAGCGAAGTACCGATCAAATAGATGATCGTATGAGATTTGGTTTAAAATGGGCACAAATCATTCAATTTCACACCAAAAATCTCCTAAACTACATCGTGGCGGGCTCTATTTGTAGACCATTTCGCAAGGCCAAACTAATTGGAGAGCTTGGAAATGAAGCCTTTTGATGATATAAATGGCCAAAACTACTCCAATTAGACTCGACCAATCATTTTGTCCTTACGTTTTACTCTATATATCCTTCCGTAGAAGCACTTCCTGTACTAACACGAAGCCCATATATTCTATCATTATTATGATGTTTGCTATTACGAGCATCACGATACAGGAAGTTTTATTGACTGGATGATTATTACCTTGTATTAAATTTTAACATTTCAATGGGAGAAGTTAATATTACTTATAATATGCGTAGAACTACAAAAAAATATATTAAGCAAACATTTAATCAGGAAACCCTTTTATATCTATACAATAATTCAGATTCAATTCAGTTGCAATTCTTCTTCTTCTTTTACCTGCATACGTAACTGTTCCAGAACCATTGCTGTGTCACCCTGCTGGCATGCGTGCATGAGAGTGGAACAACCTTGAATAAGACGATATCTCCTTATTGTCAATGAATACGTCGATGCCATTGTTGTGATGCTTACTTTTGATGTTGCTGTGGTTGTTTCTGTCGTCGTCGTGGGAATTGTTACTCCTTCTAGAGTTTTTATATTTCTATCACAACAATCTTGCCCGCTTAAAACGTCCGCTTCACTGCTTCGCTGATTTGTTAGCGTAGCTGCCTTCGCAGATGTTGTTATTATACCACCCGTTGTCATTGTTATGATTGTCCCTGATGTTGCACTACTACAGCTCGAAACGTGCGGAAAACATCTTGTAATACCATTTGAAATGTTTCGATCAACTAACGTATTCAATGGGCTCTGAAATTGTAACACTTTTTTTCGTTTATTTCTATGGTGTTGCTTCTGCTGTTCTTCTTGTTTCGACCTCTCTACTCCTTTTAAAATTGATGATGAGGTTGAATTTAGATTTGGCAGATTTGCGGAGGTAGTTGCTGTTGTTGACGTTTTTGTTATTATTTTAGGAATCACCTTTGCTACTGCAGTTGTCATCTTTACGCTTTTCGATTCCGTTATTCCCATCGCTGTTGTTTTGATTGTTAGCAGTTTTACAGCTTTTGGATCAATTGGTCCTTGTGAATTTTCATTTGTTGTTTTTGTTATTGTTTTAGGCAACGATTGTCGTTGTAAACGCGGTGGTTTTGGTGGCGGTATTTTGGGCAAAATAAATGGTGTCACCTGCTCTCCTTGTTGTTCAGGTTGCATTATTTTATTTTTCACCGAACTTCACTCTTATTTTCGTCGACTTTTTCTATTTTATTCTTTTACTTTTACTTCGTGCTTTGTACTTTATGAAATTCTTTTACAATTTATTTTCATTCAGAACCTCAAAAGACTGAGATAAAGCATCACGTTAAATAAAGGCCAAATTTTTTTCGATTTATGTAAATTTCTTATTCTTATCATAAACAAAATGGCCTTAGAAGTTAAACATTCAGATAAAATTTGGCTAATCACCTCCTACTTTTCCTCTGCATCGACTTTTTCTCTTCCTTTCACCCAATGTTGCTGTTTTAGAACTTTAATATTGCAGGGTCATCCCTATTTGTTTTTGGGACATTATTTAGTAGAAATTAGCCCCGAAGACTATTTGAAGCTATTGTTGGTGTCGTTGTCTATTTGCTTTACTTTACTTCTTGCTGATTTATTGCAATTAATTTATTATTACACATTTAAGAGGCGTTTAAAGTTCTAACGTTTATGAACCAATGTAATAAAGCGAAAAAATAACAATAAAAATAAGAATTTAACCACGAACGCAATTTTACGTGTGTCGAACTCAATATTTACTATAAGAATATTCAAAAATTTGTTTTCTGAAACTTTACCTAAATATTGATAAATTCTTTAAATAAATTGAATTGTTTTCAAGTTTACAAACTATGATTTTGCTCGGAACGTAAATTGCGCTCAATTTCATTAGATATGAAAGCGACACAAGAAGAAGAATACACAATATAATCGGAAGATTAACATTTTCATCACCAGAAATTCGTTTACTCTGAGATTAGTTTATTAAATTCTTTGAAATGGCTTTCTCATTCCGCACAATTGAGTCTTTTCGGAAAGTCTCTTTCTGACAGGCGAAAATATTTTGATGCGACTGATTTATTGATTGACTGAAAAACTGATAGACACAAATGATTTTAAATCTTATTGAAAATTTGGAGATACGCGGATAAAAATATTGGAATTATTTAGAAACTTCGAATCGGATCAAATAATGAGGAAAATGTTCGAATTAAAATCAAATTAAGTCAATTGGGAAATCATTTCATTCACTACAATTTCAGAGATTTTAATTGCTTTGCTTTCAAAAGAACAAAAAAAATTAATCCCGGAAAAAATAATCTTTCTAATTTATTACTATTTTCTCTCTACAAACAACCAACATATGGTCCCAGTTATTATAATATCCCCAGGTGATAAAATATTAAAATAATTTCTAAATACTACACAAATATTTCACCTATTTATGCGCACGCATTGAAGCCCAATACAAATTCCTCTGCGGCATATGTATTTGTGCCACAATATACATGATGTCTCTTCGTTTTCAAATGTCAAGATCTCACCTGCTTTAATAGAAAAAGTACTTCACATAAACGTTTTGCTCGAACCGTCCTTGTGTAGTACTTAAATTTCAAAACGAAGTTTTCGACACGACAGCAGATTCTGTCGGTTGTTTACTCGACTGTTTTTGTCAGCTGTCAGTTTGATGACAACAAGTTTAAAGAGAATAACAAAAACAGTGTCGAGTAATGAGCACTAAACGAGCGCACGAACGAATGCAACAATTGCGGCAACCGCAACAGCAATAGCATCATAGCAAATAAAATCATAACAACTACATATAAGAATAACAACAGCACTATTAACTGCATTCTTGCTCTTGATCACAGCTTGTTTTCGTACTAGAACCGCAGGAGAACTTACCACAAAAATCGTGTGCAAACAATCGCACTCCAACAGCAAGGAAAGCAAAAATAACACCATTAACCACCTAACCACCACCACTAATACTACAACAAAGCCGTGAAAATGGAAGATTGAGCCAATAAACAGATTCAACTACATGCACAAAAATATCCCTTAAACCTACACTCTAAGAAATCCAAAGTCAAATTATTCGTGCATATATTTTTAGACTGTAATCCTCGCTTCGTTTTAGGGCTCCAAAGATAGGACTCCAGTATATTGAAACTTAAACCTTTTTTAAAGGGTTCTCCATAAATATATTGACTGCAAAAAAATAATAAAATCCAATCCAGTATAGAAACGCCAAAAGTAAGAGTAAGGAGAATAAAAAATGTGTTCTTGAGTAAAAAATAATTACCAAATAGTGTTAGGCATTGTAGCGATATTTATATTTGTTTCATTTTTGTCTACTCTATTAGTGTCCGAATGATATTGCGGTAGTGCCTGATTGTGGTCATTGTCAATGCCTTCAATTATATTTGGTTACACGCTTTGACTTTAGCACATATACTGTTATTGTTTTCCCCTGAATGAAACATGCAATGTTTTATTACCCCTGAGGTTATTAGACTGACTACTTTCGTTTCTACACCTCTTATGACTACCGTCATTGCCATCGTTTCAAACGACATTATTATAATCATTATCATTACTATAAACTATTTTTGGCACAGTTCTAATTTGGAAATTTATTAGATAAGTGACGTCGCAGCAAATATATTTGTGTGACTCTCTATTAAATCTTTAATTATCCTTCCTTGTGCTTGATCGACTTATCCTCAAATTTATTGCATCCAACTCAATCAATCAGAATTCCAATATGTTTGATTTATGAATTATTCATGCCTACTTTAGCAAACTGCAAATATATCTTAAACAAGACTCGTTCGAAATTCTTTTATTTTTAGACGGAGGGTCGCAAATGGACTCAGTTATTTACAGAAAGGTTGAAATTGCAATAAGATCCGTTCGACCGAATTGCAAAAATTTCATCAAAAAATAACTGACCAAATGAAGAACTTATTCTTGAATTCTGTTCTGTTTTTTATGAATTTCCCCACAGGCGTTCCTTTTTCGCCTTTCCGGTTCGTTCTTTCATCAATCCACCTTAACTAAATTTATTTCTTTATTTTCCGCTTAATCAATCTGAAAAATGAAAATAAAAGCAACGAGCACAGCGCTCGAGAATAAATACGAAATAAATTCAAGTAAATTATTCAGTTACTGTTGGATACCCGGACAGCAAGAGGTCGTGGTTGTCTACAACGTATCAAGGAAGAAGAGTAGTTGGACATCAGCACAAAATTGGCTTCAGATAATCGAGGATATATGGCAAGGCGTAGAGCAATAATCGGCGAAAGGCCGAACACGAGAGAGTAGGAAGGATTAATGAAAATAGGAAAACAAAAAAGTGGAAAAAATACAGTAAATTAAGAAAAAATACTAAAAAGCATCCAAGAGGTAAAAACCAAAGCAAACAAAATCAAGAATCACGGTGATAAAAACATACGATAGTAAACAATACTTATAATGAATGACATCAATCTGAATGATTAAGATGATATTAATCATCACTACTATTACAGAAAAATTGTAATTATGATGGTTATAATAAAGACTATAACAATAACGACGACGATGACAATCACCGTGAACACACTTGGGCGCTGATGAAGATGCTGATGACAAGATGGTAAAATGTAAATTGCTTTTTGATGGCGAAGGTTACAGTCGTTTAATGACAATAATATTGTTCCTGACAGTGATGACAATTGTGACGGGAACAATGAAAATGTTGCCTTTTTCTTTGTTGCATGAATTGATGTCAGCATTACAGCAAGTTGATGACACAGAACGAAGCTGAAAAAGACGCAAATTAAAATCGACTCAGAAATAGAAAAAAGGCTAGAAAAAAACAAAAACAAATTGTTTTTCTATAAATCCAGAAGCCAATTTATATTTATTTATGTAGAAGAAATTGTCATCCTTGATTCTTATAACGATGTCGTGAGGCAAATGAAGAAATAATAATCGATAATGACAGGCAATGGCAATGACAATGACGATGGCAATTGCAAGTTAATGACACTGACAATATCATTGTTACACCCAAGTTTCACAGGCATTTATTACAATAAATGACAATCAATAATATTTCTCTCGAGCATATAATTTAAGTCCCATTCACGTACTGTCCGTCACAACAAAACGAACTCAAATTTTAACATGGATTATTTGAAATATATTTGAAAATTATTTGAATAATTTCTGATATTATTTTTCAAACGCAATCATTTAAACAAAATATCAGTATATCTAAATTAAAATCCGTTTAATTACTTCGTCATTTTTTAAACTCTCGCGTCCAAATTTCTCTATTCTTACCATTCCTAAATTTCTCGTGCCTTACCCACCCTCCCAAATCCACCAACATGCAATAAAATTGCAAACTAGGTCAGCAGAATAATATTATTGTGGCAACTAATTTCTTATCAAGCCATAAAAACTATATGATAAAATTAATGAATATATTGGCAATGCCTACGATTTTATTAAACGGAAATATTAGATATTTCAAATAAATGGATTTGAAAAACATGGGAATGCATTCGTTCAACCGATATATTAAATCATAACCAAAAATCTGACTAAGAAAAAATGTAAATAAAAAATAGAATAGAACAAAAAGCAATATAGCAATAGAAACTAATAAGAATGTTATGTTCAATCTGGCCGAAGTTTATGTACCCTACACCAGTAGTATAAAATTATAATTTATCTGTTATAGTCAGTGGTTGAATCAGTTGTATATTTCACAGCGCATTTTTTCTTAAACGGTAATTTATATATACAATCTTAATTTCTTATTTTATACCATATTAGCTTTAAAAAGAGAATGTAAGCACTGATTTTAGGTTTTTCCTTTTTCAATACCAAACAAAGTAACAGGAAAATATGCATTTACAAGTGATCATTCATAGTTTCGGCCCGACGACGCGTGTCTTACTTGACGACAAGTTACAGTTTCAACTTAAATACAAGTTTAGTTTCAAGTTAAACGCTAAAAGCTAAAAGAAACTTAGTTATTAGTAACTAATTTGGATTCTGATTCGAAACATCCATACTTTTCTGTTATCTGTCTGCTATGTCTCCTCTAAGGCGTTGCAAATAAAAGCATAAGGCGAGTATGCCGGAAGTATGGTATAATCAGAACAACATATTTGGACAAAAAATTGTAGTTGAAAAAATAAAAATGTTGCATAATAAATAATCTGGAGGGAAAAAAGTGATACAATCGAAATTAATACATAAAAATTATAATTAAGTAATTTAAAAATTAATTTGAATATAAATTTATTCCTGAGTTATGAAAAAAGTTAATTAAATTCCGTCAAAAATAATTCAATTCAATTTCCAATTGATTTAAGGCATATATTTTTCGAATAACTTTTAATGTAAAAAATCTAAAATTTTTCTCTACATTAAGAACCTTATAAAAAACAATGAAATGTGTAATAAAAATGGGGAAAAAATTAAACCGCGAAAATAAAAAAATTTGACCTTTTTTAAAAAAAATCATTAGTATTTAATATTTAATTTCGTAAATTATTGTTATATTGTTAATTATTTGTTTAGCGTTTTCACTTCTTCCGGCGATTATTGTTTGTTAAAATAGCGAAGTCCAATGCAGATCGTTTTCATTTTTCTTCGCTTTTACGCTTTTGATTTGAACACCTTGTCTTTCTCTTTCTTTTCCTTGCTTCTACTTTCTTCTTCTTCTTCATCCTTTTATTCAAAATTTCACACTTCACTTATTGTAAGAAAAACACAATACATTAACACACACACAATATATTAACTCGCATTAGGCCTTTCCTCTCGCTATATCTTTCTCCCGGTATATCTCGAATTCTCTAAAACTGGCACTTCTTAGCGTTATTTGCTTTGTTAATTTTTGTTCTTTTTTTAACTAAATAATTTTAAGCGGCGAAATTTTTTTCAGGCAAAATTTTTTTCCCGAATATAAATGAAATCGTAGAACCTTTCGTCAATTGCTATCGTTTATGGAGTTGACGGTCGTTCTGCAGATTGTCTTGTACAAAGTGTGACTAAAACTATACGCAACCTCGTTTGTATGATTTTCTATCAGAAGGGAAAAGAAAACTTCATCGCTGTATGTGTGACTTTATGTGCATGTGTGTGTTGCTGTGGCACAATCAGTTGCCACGCAACCATTCCGTTGTCCAGTATCATAACAAGAATTGTGTAGCATGTAAAAGTTAGTTTTCTTCTATCACCAGCAGTGGACATAACACCAACAATCCTCCTTCAATGAATAGACCTGAATACATGCATACACATTCAACCAACCGCATTGTTGACCGCTGTGGCTAGATATCAATCAACCTGCCTAAGCCAATTCGTTAAGTATTTTAGTAATGAACTGAAACGGGGTGAAAATTAACTGAATTGATATAAATGACTAAACGAAAAAATTTAACAATAAATCGTTCTAAGTATTTGTTAGAATACTGTGTTGGAATACTGAAAAATTTAGCTGAAAAGTTTTATTTATTGATCAATTGAATAAAAAGATAAAACTTGATAATAAATAACAAGAAGAGGAAGCAAAGAAAGAACGGAACCTGAAAAAAGTGTTAGAACAGGTGGTGAGAAAAAAAAGGGAGCAGGTGATTGAGCGAGTGAGGGAGGAAAGCGGACAGATTTAGTATTTGTATACAACCTATTTCTTCAACAGACTCCAATAACCATCAATCATACCTCATGATGAACCCTAAACTCTACAGATTTGAACCACCTCTTTACGTGATACTTTACCTACTTAGTATAAGCACGAACGCAGACCGAAACCAAAGCCCTTTTCGTTTAAAAGGATTTAAATCTATTTGTAATTGAAATATTAATGTTTGTAATGTAATAATATATTCGTATAAATTATACGAATGGTTTTCCGATACGATGAAGCACTGAATAAAAATAGGAACGAAATATAAAAAATGGTTCTTTTAAGATATTAAAATATTGGTCCCATAATTTTCTCCCGTAATCTAATGGAATCAATTAATTTTTTGTGAAATAAAAGCAACAAATTAACCAAGTAAATCCCAGGCTTAAAATTAGGAGTAAAACCTTTATAAGGCTTCCGAAACAGTCACTTTTCACTACGTGATCACTACGTCAAATTTATTGAAAAGTACTCAAAGTGCTTGCTTCAGTATTTTAAGTTATAATTTTTATATACTAATTTTATATACTTTTACTTCTACAAAACAATACTCTAACCCGCACCTGATCTTAATCCATTTTACTGAATATATTTTGCAACATCCCTACCTGACTGATGGATCAGATCAAGGATGGGGGAAAATTCGAGTTTTTTATAAACAAATACTTCTTTAAAAAGTTTCATGTCTTTAAATAAAATCATCAATTCCATTGAATTTTGTAAATCCTTTTTAAAAAGTCATCCATAAATACAAAGCAATATATCAGAATAAAACATTCTTCCAAATTTTCGGCAAATAGTAAGTATTTGAATAATATACCAGTAGTAGTTGTAACACCATTGGCGATACAAAATTTTTTCATGATTTTTTAGCTCTACCCGCCTGAAAATTTCCCCCCCCCATAAATTACAGTTATAGGCGATTGATTACAGTTATTGGCGATGATACGTATTACGTCGTAAGGGTTTCAAAATCTCTTTTTTCATTATTCTCTAGCCTCGACATTTATGGACAAGTTAATACTCAATCATGTATTATCTCAAAGAACGTCGTTATATTTGCCAAAGGGAGGATTGGGTTCAGGTACGAGCTATACACGAAATATCGAATGTCTACTTCACAATAATAAAAGTAAAAAATAATTAGTTATAAATAATTGCAATAAGAAATAGCGGCCTCAAACGATTTTCTAAACCCTTCGACCGTCCTATTTTTAAAATATCGAAATATTTTAAATTGAGGTTTTGTTCTCAATATTAGACGCCCAGAAAAGGCGAATTCTTCTAGGCTTCATGTTTTGAAGTGGCATAAATTATTAAGGCGGGGTTATTTAAAATGAATGGATACGACTTTTATTTCATATTTATAAATTCTTTTTAAATTGTCTAACTTCGCACATTGTTATATTTTAACAAGAACAGACTTCAAACATATTAAATGATATTAAGAAAAATTAACTAAAATAAATGAAGGTTATTTTTCACTCTTAATCATTACCTGATGTGTTTTTCCAAAGATTTGTGTTGACAAAGGACCTGTCACGAACATAAGAAAAACTTATATTTCTTTCTAAATAAAGTAAACTTGTTAAAAATGGCAAACAAACACGAACATGCCCACAATAGCACACGCGCACAACGCACATACGTCTTAAAATACACGGAGATACTTCCTGACACTTAGGACCCTACTCAACAATTCTAAAAATAATTTATGCTCGCATCACCCACACACACTTATAAAGCCACAAACTTATAAAACAAATGAGTGGTGGGCTGACGAGTCCGCAGCTCAACAGTTCTGCATACGAATACTCAAAGAATACATTTGTTTCGCCTTTTTCTTCCCAGCCGTCACATACTTGGGGAGATGGTGTAGAAACGGTATTCGAGCTGACACCATGTTGCAAAGTTAGCGGTCCTACTTATTTGAATTAATAAACACCTGTCGACGACAATCCAGAAGCGCCTCATACCTCGAGCACGCAAGCCTTAAACGAATCGTGTAAGATATTTCATCCTTACGGATAATTCATGTTGGTCATATTACCAAAGTTGCCAGAAACATTGAACAAAGGAAAATGAAAAATTTATCGAGGATGCAAAAAGGATTCCTTAAAAATAATTGTTTTTCTGTAGTAAAGAAAATGAAAACAACTGTTGTGAATTGATTCTGTAACCAATAACAAGCTTCCAAAATTTCCTTATATCGGAATTTGCGAGACTTATTGATGCTTAAGGTCGCTTCCACCAAGGAATTCCAATAAATTTGCAACAATGATTCATGCACGTGCTTTCATGAATACATTTCGGTATTTTTTTAACGTTTTAAATACTTCTAGCTCCCACACCTCTTTAGACTAATAGCGTCTTACATGGTTGCATTCGTTATATATGTGCGATTACGTGCGAGCAGCACTAAGTTTCGTACATACTTCTCAAGCCAAATGCATAAAAAATTAAGAAGTTGCTTTTAAAACTTATATTTAATGGACGAAAGCAGGTGAATGACGTAAATATTACTCTTTAGTTGTTGCTGCCACTTTTATTTTGATATTTTAGTAATGCTTTAATGGCATGGCCGTTAGACTGCTTCTTACACACGATTAAAACTTTTCTCCAAACTAATTTCGCTCCAGATTCGATTGAATTTTTTTATTTTAAATGTAATTGAATAGCTGGCATACATCGACTGTTATGATGCATTAAGTTAGTTACTGTGCTTTGACCGTGTTACTTAATACCATGACGTGAAAATCAATCGGTTTTCAGAATAAAACTAGTAAAAAGTTGCGTAACTTTTCAAATTTCCGGTTTATGGTTCTGATTAGTAAACTACAAAACGAAGAATGCAATTAAAATAAAGGCAAAGTAACTTTTGCTGCAATTAGTCCAAGATGTTAGTAACATTTTCGCGATGGGTTACGATGGGGATTTTCCCGCTGCCACTGTTCTACTAAATTTAAATCAGAAGAAGGATGACAGCAACAGCAAGTAGAGCCAATTTAACGATACTATTAGTTAGGTGAGATCACCATGAATAAGATTACCGAAAATCCAATCAGCATGCCGTTTCTTTTAGCTTTATTTTTATTGGTCTGGTGGTGCTTTTGTTTTATTATTTTTGTTCTGGTTGTGTATGTTGTTATTTTTTCTGTGTTGGTATTGTAGGTGTTAGTTTTACACAATATATAATACCCCCCATGACCCGAGGTGACGGCTGTTCGCCAATAAAGTCGAGAATTTTATGCAACGGCAGCAACACTAGACTCATCGACAGCGGGAGTAATGCTAGAAATAACATCAGCATCAACACTACCATCAGTTAGCACCCGTTTATCACAATTTGCTTTTTGTTTTTACTTTTTACTTTGTCGACTCGAATTGTTACCGTTTTGTGCTTTTCTTTTTAACAAATTTTCTTAGTTTTCGTTTCCCACAATTCTTCCTTTTTAGTTTACTTTTTCCTTTTGCTTCTCTTGTTGAATTTGGGTGTGTTGCTTGTCCTGATGGAGACTTGTTTACTTTTCTCATCTGTCTCTACTGGCTTTTTTACTGACGTGTGACAAGTGCACGCAACCCTTCAGTAGAGTTTCAATAAACTGAGGCAACCCTCAAAGAGCCTTTGCTCTTTCACGTTAAACCGTTCGCAAACAAAAAAAAATACAAAATAAAAGAAAGACTTTCTTTGTAGCAAAAATGTACAAAGCCAAAGTGAAAAATTTTTAATTCCTCAAAAACTACCAAAATGAAAAAAAAAATACAAAATTCCATTTAAAACTTCACCTCTTGAAAGTTTGAATATATTTCGAATTAGTATTCCATTTTTCTATACTTGGGATTTTTTGTTAATATTTTGAAATAAATTACGACAAAAAGGACCAACGACAAATAATTGCAAAAATCTGATGGTAGAATATTCCGATTTTTATATTGATTTATGCTTTTGGGATAAATTTCGAGACATTTTAAAAAATGCAAAAATTATTTTCAACTGAAATTAGTGAATTAATTTAAAAATCACGTGACACAATCAACCTTTTACCCCATCTGCACTTCGGCAATTATTAGACATATAAATTTCGAAATAAAGAAAGGATTGAATCATTTGCACGTCAGGAATTAACGCATGCATCCTCCTCGTCGTCCTCACTCGCCTTCATTAACAATTCATTCATCCTTAACTCGTTGTCTTCGTGTTTTGCATAAGCGTTCACCGTTATTTTTTTTTTTGCCTCAAACTCTTATAGCGCCCAGCTATTTAGCGATGAGTTGACTGGAAAAGTAAATTCGGCTGTTTGGCGGTCACCTATTTCTAAACAAAACTGACTAAAATGAAGTTTAGAAATATTAAAAACTATTTCATAGTCGGACAAATTGTTTATCTCCGTTTCAGTCCTTGAATTTCAAGCATGGTTTTGTTATTCTTGCTTTGCGATAAAAGTTAAATTTGTGTATGCCTAGCATCCTATCAGGAACGTATAAGATATTCTTGTAAACATTACGAGAATAAGACGAATACGTTCCCGATAGGTTGCTAAGCATACAAAAATTAAACCTTTACCACAAAGCAAGAATAACAAAACTATGCTTCAAATTTAAGGACTGAAACGCAGCTAGACAATTTGTCCGACTATGAAATTTTTTAATATTTCTAAACTCCTTTTTAATCAGTTTCATTTTCTTTTTACAATTAGGTGACCACTAAACAGCCGAATTTACTTTTACAGTCACTCATCGGTAAATAGCTGTGCGCTGTGAGAGTTGACACTTTTAAGCAGAGAAGGTTTTTAGCAGCTAACTTACATTTTAACCTCTGAATTTCGTTTTAATTATCTGTACAAATCAGTAGAAATTGCAACGGTATTTTGTAGCTCTTTATTTGAAAAACGATTCTTTAAGATTTTTGAGAAATCATATTCGTTAATCTCATAACTCATCAGAAAAGTAATAGAAATTATATTGTGAGCTTCAAATAACTAAAAAGTTTTAAAAAGTGATAAATTTCAAAAAGATCATTGTGATCTATCTCACGTCCCTGAAAGAGATTTTATCGAAAAACTTTATTTTATTACGAACTTAGCAGATTTTATGAGAAAGTAGTAGATAAAGCACACTTTCGTTTCTCCACCAAACTACCGTAGCAAAACGAAAATTACGAAAAAAACAGCAAAACTGTTTCAAAAGTTCACCCTAATTCCTGCGATATTTTCATCCTTAAGCATTTATACTTTCTACGTGAAAATTACTCGAGTAGAGGAAATGAAAGATTATTCCCTCCCCGCCCAAAAAAATATTGAAGGAAATTGGAAGATAAGAATAAGTTCGAAATCTTCTATAGTCTATTTCTCTAGCTTTTCTTCTTTTAACGTAAGAATATCCTTACAATTTTTATATTTTCAAATTATTTCTGGCTTAATTTTCCTTAAAAGGACGTTACATTAAAATTTCGGAATATGAAATTTGTAAACAACATTTGTATACAACAAATCCAACAACTTATCTATGATGATTTAAAAAACGTCCATAAAATTTCCAAGATGAACTCATGCCCTAATTTTATTCCTTTTTCGGTCAAATAGCAATACTAGCAACCATATCCAGGCCCACACACTCACACGCTCATTCTAACATAAATTATTGTATTTAAAATGAGTCGTTGGTTTTTCGAGTTAAACTGCTGTTGCAATTTGATACCGTTAAACTGTTTTTGTAGGTTAGAGTTAACGAATTTTATTTATTCAAGCACTTAGATTTAATATAATTCGCACAATCTCTAACATAGGCTAACGAAAATTTAGGTTGAGAGCTAGAGACTTCATTTGAACATAAGACTTGTTTTGCCTAAAAAAGCAGAAATCATTAAATAATGTCAGACTTTTTGAAATGATTCCAGCTCGGTCATTGCTTGCATACTACACTTGCCGCAGGCATCGCTCAAGTGTAATGCTGTTTAATCCAGCAGTTGTTCATTTTTCATAGCCTTCCAGGGTAAGGCTATCATCATCATGATCATTGTAATCATCTTCAGAGAGGCTTGCAAGAGTCGTTGGGTCGCGTGTCGCTTAAGGAGTTGCATCGTTTTTAGAGCATCATTTAAAGTAAAACTACTTGACACACAAAGTTTCACTTTCTTCTGCCCATTTGCCCAAGTCAACACTAAAGACTTACCTAACAAATTGCTGCATGAAAACTCAAACATTTTAGTGAATTCTAAATTTTAAAGTATTCTTCGAATTATAAAAACTTTTTTAATTTGTGGAAGTAGATTTCGCTTGTTCAAAAGCAAAATTGAAAATCTTTAATGATTTCAAGCTCCATTTCAGTTTATATTAAAAGTTTTGAGTAAAAGAAGCTTGACTAACACATGTGTCTTTTTATTCCCAAAATACTGTGTTTACATGTTTCATACATTTTTCATATTGACCAAAATTTTACCATCACTATTTCTGAATATTACACGTTTGTCCAATATTTCTTTGAGGTTTCTACTAGATGGAAAATTTTACAACGACAGCTCCTCGAGCACTTCATCTTCCTTGATATTCAGTATTTCCTGTCATTAATCTGGCATCCCAGAATTGGCTTTACTTTTTAATATCTTTGCTATTTTAATGGTATGCCCTACAATCTGACTTGTACCTACTATCATACAGCACTACACTAATAATCACAAATTTATAAAAATCTATATACTCCATATTTTAAATACGGTACTCCTGCATTCTGCCGTTCCGAATTTTGTCTTCTTGCGATTTTGCCGTTTCGGGATTTTGTCGAGATTTCTAAAAATTGCCGGGATTTTTCCTTACTGCATTCTTTGTTTATCCCTTTAAACGTAATATTGCATCAAATAATGGAGTAATTCGTATTAAAAATCATCACAAGGACCTTCTGATGTTATGATTATAAAATTGTGCCGTCACATACAAACTATATTAGAATCAATTATACTAAGAAAACTCACCGATACTTCCTTTCTGCTTCGCAGGTTTTTCTCAAAAAACTCAAATAGGAATCCCTACAAGATTTCCTATCTCATTTTTCATTTTCATATACAAACATTAAGACTATCAATCTTATTTTCAACGTATCTTTCAATTACACTCGAATAAACAAAATTGTTTCATAACGGTTCTTTTCAAAATGAGCAATTTTTTTCAAATCTCCCAAAGCACCGACGACATAGCTACTTCAAAGCAGCCTCGAATTCAACTGATCGACCAAAAGTGTTAAAATTATTAACATTCAAACAAGCGGCACGTCCTTACAGAAATCGTACCCGAAATAATAGACGGATAACACTGAAATGGCTAGTAAAGTAGCAAAAAGTGAAAGTGTTGAAATCGCGAACCGAGTTGTACCCTGTCGTAGAAGAACGAACGTAGACGGCAAAATGTGAACCTAAGTATGCAAGCACCTTCTTCTACTGACGACACAGCGATGACGAAAAAAATTATGGGCTAACCTCAAAATGTTCATTTTTTATTTTATTTTATATAAAACGCCGATGTGTTAGCCATATTTAGTCTGTAGTTGTTGTATTTGTTTTTGGTGAAGGCTTTATATAATGATTACTTAAGGGAAAAAGCGCTTACGTTGTTTGCCTTGCCTTTATGCTGTGATTGTTGCTCGCATTCTTAACGATTCGCCTTATTCGCCTTATTGCGATTTACGTGCTTTTGCAGTTGTTGTTATTGTCCCAAAGCGATGTGCGGATCCACACGCAATAACCTACCCTGGGGTTCCCAAACTTCTCCTGTTTACGGATCGAATTTTTCTGCTGCGTCCACAATATATCAAACTTTCTCTAAAGGTTTTACATTCATTGTCCAATTGTATAATTGAATATTTCGCAGCGCCCTTACGACGGCATCTCAGCGGCGCGGGGAGACGCGGCGCATATCATGGGAGTCACTGGATTAGCCATTTGCCTAATGGTGGATGAAAGTAAAATTTAATTCCTTTTAACTATTTCATGTCCTTAGCAATAACAACAACACAAACAGTCCTAGAAATGGCAACAGAAAAACTATGGGGAACTCTATTGACCCAATAACCCACTTCCTATCGAGATTTCGCGGTTAACACAATACTATTTTTCAATTGTAACATTTTCCAAAGCCTCTATACCTCCTAATAATTACAAAAGCATATCCAAAGGGTAGGAGATCTCCGATGACGTCAGAAGAACCAATGGTCTTCAGTGGGGTGATATTGAAATCCTACTTTCTGCTTCGCACCGTACCCACGGACTACTGCCCTACGGCCAAAATTTCAAATGGCGGAGACGTTACTCGTTACCTGTCTGACTTATTCCCTCAAAAAAACTCGCTGCAACTGAAAATCTATTAAGGATAGCAAAGAAACTTAAACGTCAAACAGGCAAACAGGCAAAAGGAGGAACTGTCGAACAAAGAAAATAAGCGCCCGCTTACTTTCGATTTTATAAAGATTATGAAAGTACGCCCTTATAACACACAAGAAGAAAATAACGGCAACAACAACGAGAATCTTGTCAAAAAAGAAAGCTACGGGGATAACGACAACAACAATAGCGTAATAAACAATTTGCACTACTAACATCTTTGCTTTTCCTACAACCCCAACCTCCTCCCCACCGTACAAAAAAGATTAACAACTCAGGGCTCAAAATGAACTCGTATGTAAATTAGTTATTGCCAAGGAGCACGAGTAACGAGTTCGAACGTTCGATAGAAGTAAAATGAACGGTGTCAAAAACCTCCTTCTAGGTTTTTTCATTTTTAATTCTCTTCAACATGTTTTATTATTGTACTTGTTTTTTCGGAAATCGGTACAAAATTCAAAAATGTAGTCAAAGCACGTAGGAATATTAATAAAATGTGCAATCCTAGTTGAAATGAAATGACTTGTTAGGCCTGAATATCGTAAGGAGTAGCCGCATTAAATGAAATCACAAAAGGATATATGTTGAAAGAAGGTTTTGTTGAAGGCATGACTCCAAATACTGATATATTTGTAATTCCATTTTCGTTGGAGTTAGTAATAGAATCAATTCAATTAAATAATGTGAGAGTTCTTTTGTAGAAGTCGTCCGCATAAATTCGACATTAAGTATTATTAATCTTTATTATTATATTGAATTGGATTATATTGATAATATGGATTATATGTAATAACACGAAAATATATAAACCTCCAAGCAAGATTTTCAGTTTACAGTCTCTGAATTTCGTGAGGATATATGAGCATAATCTCCCCCTTCTTTGTTGGTGTATTTACAAATATATACCTGCCTATTTCTTACTTTTCACTATTCTCCCATTTGCACGTCCGTTTGTATTTTTGAAAACTGTCTAACCGGCCAACGCAGTCGAATGGTCAGAAGTAAGACTTTGCACTCATTACCTCCATTTCATGTTAAGGCCTAACGGCTGTAAACATTTCTTCTTTGTCGGGGTTGGTTTATTAATATTGTTCATGAAACATTGAATAGTATAATTCAGGAAATCATGCGATATTAAAAATACTGACGATTATATAAATGGTGTAGGAGAAAAATATTAATTTTAACAAATCTTAAAAGCAATACGGAGAAACCAATATCGATTAATTAACTCAGTATAGAATAATACAATACTTTCTCAGAGCATACATCCCTACAATATTTCTCTATTACTTTAATTTAGAGAAAAATCGTTTATTACAAAAAATCAATTCCATTCACGCAACATCAACTTTCATTATCATAATCATCATCATTAACATAGTAATGATTATAATTACCATCATTGGTGTTATCGATACGGTGTAGCACTCATAAAATTAATGGTCTCTAGTCACGAATTAACAAAAATCCAGACACATTAATGGAATGACCCACTTGAAGTGCAGAGCATACAAGTTTGAGAACGGTCAAAAACTGACCCCTGATCAAAGTAAATTGAATTCAACTTGAAGACGAAAAACATAAAAATGATTTCATGGGTGGGATGGTATCAACCAATTGAAATAGAAACATTACAACAGTTTTGAATAAATCGGTGTTTCAAATAGAAGCAAAAGGCATTTGAACAAGTCTGACAACTGCACACACAAATCACCATTTCCTCCCCTATTCCCTCTAACACATTGAATTTATGATCCTTGTTTTACACTGGCCTGTTACAAAGTTTCGCAACGGAAGTATATAACCATTTAAACTTGCATTCTTACAGCCTTGACCGAAAAACCGACGCGAAATCAACCAAATAGAGATCAATGAATGGCAATTGGTTACTTTAGTGAGTCTCTAGTTCTGCTTTATCCAAAATTTATTCATAACCAAATGACTAGATTCAAAAGAAAATGGAAGCAAACAACTGTCTCCAAACCGAAAGGCTGTTAACTAGGTTGTCATTTCAAAGGATGAGCAAACTGCGGTAGATCTAAATCTTCACAAAAACTTACAATTTGTATTGAATTGTTTTAAGAAAAAAAAACAAAATATTAAACCCAATAAATCTTACATTTACGCAATATATTTTCATAATCAAATTGGCTCGAATTTTCCATGCAATTAAGCCGTGTGAGTATAATCGTATATGTCGAGCAAGTGTATATTCTCGATAGAGCACAGACGAGATCAATCAACATCAAAGCCTTAATTGCATTCAGAGGCCAATCATTCGTTAGCGCCTTCCCAATATTTCAAATATTGCAAGCTTTTTCAACGAAGAATTGTAAGGTAAACTGTTTCAATCGTCATTAACGCTTCTCCTTTATATCTTTCAATATCTCTTAATAAGTTTATACGTCAAGATTTATTGTGCCTTACACAACCTTATTCAAATTAAAATTCGTAATTTGTTCATCGTAGTTTATGTTGCGTGACTTATTTAATCAATATTCATTCATCATTATTAATACATCATTTTGAACAATTCATTTTCGATCACACTTTAATAATCGACGTTTATAGTCCATTGTTCAATCATTTAATAAAAAAACATTTTTCAATTTGCATCGCTTATTTATCTATTCATCATTTATTTATTATTTATTCCTTATATTTTATAACTACTATTAATTATTTATAATACTAAATTGCGCGTTCATTATTCATTTTCCACTGCATTTAACATTATTTTAATTCATTCGTCTAACAGTTCGTTCGTTAATTCTCCAATCGTAAAATTCCTTTCCTCCCTACAAAAAATAAAGGCTATTATTGATTGAGATCAACAATTTCTTCTTTTTCTTTTTCTCAATTATCTTTCTACTTATAATACGTTTTCAGAAAAATAGAGTGCCCTTGTCTAAACATCTCACCTTGTCACTTTTTTTGTTTGGAACAACCGCTTTTTTATTTCATTTCACAGAAAAATAAATATTGTTGATATTCGAAAAAATTATAAAAATTCGGTTGAAATTTTTTATTTTAAAAATGTTAGAGAAAGCCGTTAAGGATCAAATTTTAGAAGTACGAAAAATTATGGACTTTGAAAATGAAATCACAGGCAGTGGAGATGTCGATCTTGTGGTTCCCCAGAATTCTTTATCGAATATCCGACAAAGGACGCGCATTACGGAGAGGCCTAGAAACCGTACGACTTTAATTCATACAAACACATTACAGGATAGGAGTGAACCTATGCAGAAATGTCCACATTGTGAAAACATGGCAAAGAATTTTCTCTATCTTGAGAGTCTAATACGAACAAACTACGATTCTAATCATGGCTGCAAGCTCTGTCAAATGGCCATCAAGTACCTGCAGTACGTGAATAAGAGTATTCTTCATGTTTTTTCTCAATTCGATTCTATTATGGAGGCTGCCCGAAACTTTGCAATAAAGCCGCGAAAAACGAACCGCAATCTGAAAGCCAAGAAGCCTGCTTTGGACACCGGCGCGCGAAATACGCTAATTAAGAAGAAGAAGAAGAAAGCAGCAAAGGTCGAAATCCAGAGACAAGAAGGAGGCAGCAACATATCTCCAGTGACGAGTATTCATAATGCTACTCCCGAATCGTCGGCAACTGTTAAGAAACCGAAGAAGAAATGTACCGGCACTAAAAAGGAAACCACCACGCGCAGTACTGATGCTACAAGAAAAAGAGCAAAAACGGCCACCATGATCAAACGGGCACTGCAGGAAAAAAATGTAAAAATCAAACAAAAGAAGACAACAGTTAAAAGCAAGGCGCCGGTTCCGCCGCCATAAAAACGCATAACCTTATAGAAGAGAATTCAGCACACTTTATAAATATTTGTCACACAGAGAAATATAGGTCAAAAGACAGGAGAATTTCAAAGGGGAATTGATAAAAGCATGGAAGAATGAAGTACTAAATATTGTCTAAATTAATTGAGTTTTAATGAAAGATTTAAAGAAATTACAACCTTTAATGGAAAATTATCTTAATAACAGAATAAATAAATTGAAATAATACATATTTTGCAATTATTGAAATTTGATTGCCCAAATCGAATATTACAACTAATTCTTTTTTAATTTAATTTGAATTAAATTGATTGATTTGTGGAATCGCATATTGATTTGTGGAATCACCCAAGATCGTTTCTTTCACCCTCTACTTATTCTTTTCAACACTTACACATCATCCAAAAAAACTTCGAAAAATATCGTAGGAAAATGAGAAAAAACTTTCAAGCTTTAATTGAAAATATTAAAAATTTTTCATTAAATGATTTCATTTACACAGATTATTCATAAAAAATAAAGAATTAGTGGAAATAAAATAAAAAACAGATAACTAGAAAAAAGAGGAATATATTTTATAAAATTTGTAATTCCACGCAAGAAAAATAAAACCGCCTTCAAGATTTGCCTTCACGATTGCTTGCGAAAAACCGAAAACCCTTAAAAAGAAACGTCCGCAGAAACCCATCCAATTAATTAATAATAAATCTCGCAAAAATTTAAAAAAGGAGAAAACTGCGCTTCTCTTCACCGAAACGAGGGGCGAATATAAATCAATCCTAGGTGTTTCAAGTATACTTGATAAATTAATTTAATCACAAAAAGAACGTTTTTGAGATGGGTGACGAGGAAAAGAAGAAAGAAGTGAAGGCCGACGATAGGCCTGACTTTTTTTGGAATTACATCATGAAGACGTTGCGGCTGAAGCAAGAGAAATGGAATAAGTTAATGGGCACACCCGATATGAAGGTAAATCAGAAAATAATATTTAAAGACCTTGACCTTAACACCATAAAGTCAAAGAAAACTATTAATGACATTGAAATAAACGAACAGAAATCAATCGGAATAAAGAAACTAAGGAAAACTTATTTCTTTAACAAATTAATTATATTCGAATTATTTGCAAAATATTTCATAACTAGTCGGTACGTAGGCGTTTTTTAATATTTCAGTGTTACGTCATTGTTACGTAATTGTGTTATATTCGTATAATGTTATTGTTAATGTTCGTGTAATGTTCAACTCATGTGCCCTCTCGCCGGCTCTACACTGTATTGTGTATGATAAATCAAAGCTTTATAGCTCATAAATCTAAACAAACCAATTCCACAAGCTCTACAATGGACTCAACTAATGAGCTCGTTGCCAAAAAATGTGACAATTTCGTTTTTCCACGTGCCGTGGTTTCGATATTAAAGCCTTTTTGTTCTTGGTCATATACTATGGCTTATGTTACGTTGAATATAATTATTGAACTCTCCGTAAAATCGAGGGTATTAGATGGAAAATAACAGATGGAAAATAACAAAATAATGTGGATTGTATGGAGTATTCAGCTTATGCACCTCGTAAGGGTTGCGCGTAAAGAGGTTGTGCAATATGTGAATTGTTCGAATAATATTTACTAACCCGTGGCGTAAGCATGATTGATATCTATTTCTCTTATCATCATACAATTCTAAACAACAAAAAAACTCATATTTTAAGAAAAATATCAGAATCTATGTTTTCCTAAAGGAATACTTTCTTTAGAATACCATCACTTATTTTTCAAGGTTCGGACAATTTTACTTTTATATACTTGTTTCAAAAAGTATATAAAAATATTTCCAATTAAATGGGATTAATATTTTTGGTATCATTGAATCGTATTTCACGGCGATTACTATCAGAACGATTACATGCAATCAACGTTTCCAGATAAAATGTAAAATTAATTGATTTTTTCGACAGAAATTAATTTGAAATCTGTGAAATTTTCTTCTGTGATTAGCTCTGATCAAATTCAGCAACAATACGGTGCTGTTACGCATACACATTGCAGCCTCTCTGCATTGTTCGAATGCATTTAATTAATAGCGCAAATATCGCTACGATAAAATGGCTAGTTTTCCGTTATTAGTCTTACGGAAGCGATTGTTGTACTTCGCTAAGTTGCTCACTTGCTTCGCCAAGTACGAACGTATGTAATATTTTAGGCTGCTATAGATTAGCTACCCCACATCCGTTTCTTTTCCCATAGCACACGTTGATGTAAAAGTATTGCGACAACCGTGATTCTAGTATCCATTTTTCTTCTCAAGGAAATAATGATGATCTTTCTTAACGAACCCTATCAAGAGCGTATAATTTTTAACGTCAATGCTGGCGGCCTGCTTGTCCCATCTTTCAATTTTCCGAACAAGCCGCGCGGAAAAATGGTATACTTCATGCGTAACGAGACGCCGCAAACACTAACCAATGAGAATATGAATTCGGTATGTATTATTGTGATTGCATGCAATATTTAATTTTGCTTTTTGAATTCAACTGCTTAAGTTGCTTTTTTGCTGGATTTTAGTAATGGGATAGTCGGAGCAATAAATCCAGTTATATTTTTCTAATTAAATTCATAGGATAATTATAAGTAGTTACCAGTATGATAAATTATTACTACATTTTCACTTTATCTTAGTCACTGATGATTGGAGATTTATTGCCGAATGTCCTTGAGAACTTATCCGTAATTTGTGACGATGTCCTTATTCCATTGCTGAACAATCCGGTCAATCAAAATGGTTGGACATCAGTAATCGTTAACGATACGAAAACTGAAAGCCAAGACTTACGTAATGCAATAGCACAAATGAAAGGTTTGGTAATTAATCGCACTATTTTGCCCCTTCCCATTTGCATCGACGAGGTAATGGAAAAAGCACCAGATATAGCTTCAGGGTAAATGATGGTCTTACTTCAGACTTCAAAAGTTGGAGTTTTCGTTCTAGTCAATTTATTTTTGGCTTTACTGTTTTAGAAGACAAACGAAACTCAGCAATCTTATGAAACATTCTTTGGAATTTATGGTGGTCAAGTGGCTAGACTCCGTTGAAGATCTAGTTCACGTGAAAGCGAGAGACAAAATATATTCGAAGGAAAAATATCCACGCCCTGAATTGATCTTTCAATTTTGGGAAGCCAGATTGGATAATTTAGAAAATCTAGCTGATCAACTAGGCGATAAACGCATTAAAACAATTGGTTTTGTGCTCGAGAAAATCAGATCTGTCTTCGAGTCTTCATATCGCAAAATGGTCGAACTAGTACTGGATGCTTTAATGGAAGCCAGAGACATTACAAAATATATAGCCCCACTAGTAAGTACTAATCATAATTCTGGCCAAGAGAAAAGTCGTCATCTGCTATTATTTCTATTTTAAAATAGAAAAAAATGATTGACAAATTCGAAACCGGAGATATGGATGAGAATCGACCCGAAATAAGGCCGTTGTTACTTACCATCGGTCTCACTTGGGGGCATTCCAATTACTTCCACACATTGGAAAACATGACCCTACTTTTTCAATTGTTGCATAATACCTTGATAGAGTGCGCTATGCGAACAATTGAGCCCGATTCAATCTTTCAAGGTGATGTGGATGAGGCGTATAATAAAGTCAAAACAAATATCGATCACCTCGAGTACTACAGGTAAAAATACAACTAATAGGACACGTTAATAATTAGTTACAACTTAATGTTGACACGTTAATACATTAAAACATTTTCATTCGAGTAGGACGACGTTCAACGAAACGCGTAACTCGTTGACAAAATTTAAAATTGGAACTCTGTGCAACTCACAGGATTGGACATGGCATCCTGAAGCCATTTTCGATCGATTCGATCGCTTTATTGCACGTTTGCATCTGCTACTTGAAATTTTTGCAACTGGCCGAGACTTTATAAAACTTGAAAAAGTAACAGTCGGAGGCTTGAAAGGACGCCAAATTACTGCTGCTCTAGAAAAAATAACCGAAGAATACAACAACGTCTACCGCGAGTGGAGCAATATACAATACAATCCGATCGATCCAGATGCCGAGGGCTCTGAATTCGAAGCGGATCGCATAAAATTCAAAGCAAAAGCAGATGCCCTGGAGCGCAAAATTGCTTTTCAATTTGAAAAAGCATTACTAGATTCGCATGATTTGATGCTGTGCGGATCGCTACTTCTAAGACCGATAATTCGTGCTCAAATAGAACCTCACATGCATATACTTGTCGATGACTTTGCTGATGAAATTAATGCAGTAAAGGTAGACTTCAATAATTTTCGAGATACTTACAAGGAAAATGGTTTACAGGCAAGTAAGAGACGAACTGCCCCAAAACTTCAGTTTCATAATATTTACATAATTCATTTTAGGGTCTCAAAACCGATAACTGTTTTCCAAAGATGTCTGGTTCAATATCTTGGCTACATAAGCTACGACATCGCATAACATGGATTTATACCGACTTCCAGCTCTACGACTATCCGTAAAGACTCAATACTGATTTAATTATATACATAATTATTTTCACACTTCTTATCCAAATATTCAATATTAGGATTTTCGATAATGAACACGGTGAGGATACCCTACAAATATACAATCAGATGCTGGAAGAAATTGACGATTTGAAAAAAGAGATTCTAATGAATTGGATCGCAGCAGTCAAAGCCCAAATCGACGAAGGTATGGGAAAAACTTTGTTAGCTTGGGACCCCAATGGCAACCTTATGGTCAACTTTAATATACATGTAGGCATATAACGAGTCTGAGTAATCTTCTACTTGTAATGATTATATTTAATAAATTCCGATTTTGCAGCTCCAAGATGCGCTAAAGGATATAAAAACACTACGGATTATGCAATGCGAGCTGCCCTTCGATTTGGTCGAATATTACGAAAGACACGAAGCCTTCTGGGTACGTCCCATAATGAGGCGCCAGTCTCAATCTGCCGACTTCACCTATAACTGATTCTGATTACTATTCTTTTCTGTATCAGGAGGAAAATCCTCATTCCTACGTTAAAACGATTTGTCCAACATATTCATCACCTCTCCGAACTTACTCTTAACATTTTCCTGAATCGTATAAAACATGACAATTTTTTCTTTACAGCAAGCTCGTCTACGCTTGATGCGCATTTCAGAATGGTACAACGATACGAAAGCCCGTGTGAATGAAAGCGAAGAAGGACTCATAGCCGCCGAACTAGCTGGTATAGAGAGATTTATGAGTCCGCTTTTGGAATCTGTTCTGTGGGCTTCCTTCGGTAGACAAATCGAACATGTCTTGAATAAATTACGTTTACAGATGCTCTTATTTGTTTGTTCACATAGACCAAATATACATTGAGGACGTTTTCAAGAAGATTCAGTACCTACACGATCGTGTTTCTAAGTGTCAAGCTAACTTGGAAGCCATAAAACAAAGCATAAATTCTTGGGGTAAAATACCGCTATACCAGCGGAAAGACCTTAATCCCAAAGCTTTACTAGAAACAGATTCACGCGAAGAAATTATTGCAAAGCGCAGAAATGCTGCTAATGCGACGAGAGAACTCATTGACCGCTTAATGTATCAGAACCTAAAACTATTCCTGGATATACCGAATCGATATTTAGATAGCAGCAACTTCGCAAACGAAGGGGATGTTGCCGCAGAAATTGAAGCCAAAATTATGGCTATAGAAAGTGTACCGCCTGAATTAGTGTATAGTGAAACTGGCGACACCGGAGAGGAGGATAATGAGGTGGGGTATGAAACTGTCTCACCCCTACAACGCTATGAACTATTGCAAATATTGCCCGAAGACGAAAGGGATATGTTTCGTTCCTACGAAATATATGTCGACTCAGAAATTTCTGAAGCTCTGTTAGATGCAGTCATTACGAGCGTAACGTACTTGCGAATGGAAATCGAAAATCGCTTTGACAACGATGCACCTATTTTTGAGATCAAGATGGAATTGCAGGAGCCACACGTATGCTACTTTTTAAACTTGGATACAACATCGAAAGTAGGATTTACTCACCATATTGAAACTCTGATTAATGATATGTTCGAAATGATGTCCATGCTGCCTCGCGTCGCACAAGATCCAATCGAAATCAGTGGAGAATTATACAATTTTATCGGTGAGTGGAAGGAAATAAATGAAGAACATTACCGGCAATCTATCATACTCTTTTTAATACAGATGACCTCACGGACAAAACAGAGGTTCATAAGCAACGTAATGATGTCTTAGTTAAAGTGCGTTATGGCCTACAAACGATACGAGTGCACTCTAAAGCATATCAGGAATACGCCTATCTATGGTTACATGATAAGCAGGACTATTTAAGGGAAGTGAAAAAGTATGGCCGCCCCTTAACAAGTGCTGAACGTGACGCCGAACTAGAAGAGGAAGGATCATCAGGTGTAAAACCACTGAAGGATGAGAACAACCCACCTCTTAGTATATACAAGGAGCAGGTTAGGGAATTGCTTCAATTTAATTGAATCAAATTGATCAACAGCATTCTTCAATACTGTTTTCAGCTTGATAAATTCATTGCATTGGAAGAAGTAATATCGAAATGGGATACATACCAAGATTTCAATGTCTGGCTGCGCCTCAACAAAAAGGGATTCAAGAATGCAGTTCTCAATGAAGTCGGTAAATGGATTAGTCTATTCAAAACAGACCTTGTTGACAGAGTTAAGAATTCACTCCAGGTAAAATAATATTTTCTTCTACATCTTCAAGTTTTATTTCTTTCCTCTCTCTTTTCAGGAATTAGAAGATTTTGTTGATGAGGCTAACGTTGCCCTTAAGATTGAGCTTCAAAGGGATGATTTTGATGGTTTACTTAAGATCCTTTCTGTACTCAACACTATCAATGAGAAGCAGTATATTTACGATTACATGTTCGATCCCTTACGAGAAATTGTTGAGTTACTGAAATTGTACAATTATGAATTTAAGGACGCGGTTTTGGCTCAGGTTCGGTCACTAAAATCAGATGTATTTAATTTGATTTTACCTGAATCTTTGTAGCTTAATGAACTCCCAGAACGTTGGTTGAAAGTCAAGAAGCAAGCTGCGTCAGTGAAACAAATGATTGCACCCATTCAGTCATACCAGGTGGATTTGATTGAAAAGCGCATAATATTGTTCGATAACATGGCTAACACTTATCGCAAGAAATTCCTTAAGCGCAAGGTTGATCACCCTTAACGTTCACGATCTAAATTTAATAACTCCCTAAATTCGTTTCTAGTTCTTTCGTATGCCGTGCGCTAATCCGTACGAGATCATCGACGAGTGTGATGTGGAAATCAGTGCTTTAGAAGATCGCCAAAAATCACTTAAAGGATCGGCTGTCCTTTTCGAGCTTCAAGGCCCAGACGCCTCCAAAATTGAACTTTGTCGCCGTGAGTTGCAACTACAAAAAATAATGTGGGACTTCGCCATTACCATCTCGTCGACTATTGGCGACTGGAAGAAGACTCCATGGAAAAAAATTGATATTGAGGCTATGGATCAGGAATGCAAAAAATTTGGCAAAGAACTACGCGGTCTTGATAAAGCTATGCGTTCCTGGGAACCATACATTTATTCTGAGAACTCGCTAAAGAATCTGATGACGTCACTGCGAGCTGTTACCGAATTGCAAAACCCTGCAATACGTGACCGTCACTGGACAGAGCTTATGCAAACGACACACGTCAAATTCAGCATGGATGACTCCACTACACTTAAGGACTTAATTGATTTGAATTTACATGAATATGAAGAAGAAGTAAAGAATATCGTAGATAAGTCGGTTAAGGAACAGGCTATGGAGAAAGTGCTCAAGGATTTGCAAAACACTTGGGCTGGTATGGAGTTTCAAACTGAAGTCCATGAACGTACAGGCCTGAAGTTACTCAAAGCTTCTGAAGAAATGATCGAAACGTTGGAAGAGAACCAAGTCCAGCTGCAGAATATGGCTTCGTCCAAGTATATAGCGTACTTCCAGCAAGAAGTCAATAGTTGGCAAATCAAACTATCAAATGCTGATCAAATTATCAGCTCATGGTTCGAAGTTCAGCGCAAGTGGCAATATCTGGAAAGCATATTCGTAGGATCTGAGGACATTCGGTCGCAGCTACCAGAGGATTCAAAACGATTTGATTTCATCGACAAAGAATTTAAAACTTTGTTGGCTCAAATGAATGCCGACAGAAATGTTGTGAGAGCAACAAATCGCCCCGGTAAATTGTACGAAAATCTCGAGAACCTTCTGAAATATCTCTTGCAATGCGAGAAGGCGCTCAACGATTACTTGGAGACAAAACGCTTGGCATATCCACGATTTTATTTCGTGTCTTCCGCCGATTTGTTGGATATCCTCTCGAACGGCAACAATCCTAAGTTGGTGAGCTCAGGATTATTGTCAGCATTTACTCCTTGAAACTAATCTAATTAAATCATATTCAGGTCTGCCGTCATCTCACCAAATTATATGATTCCATGGGAAAATTGCAACTAGCGCCCAACTCCAAACAAGCCAGTGGAATGATAGCCAAAGAACTTGAAGAATACGTTCCATTCCTGGATACCTGCGACTGCAGTGGAAAGGTCGAAGCATGGCTTAATCGAGTCACCGATAAGATGCGTGATACGCTTCGCGACCATTTTCGTCGAGCAGTAATTGCGTACGAAGACCGGCCACGTCACATCTGGATTTTCGAATGGCCAGCCCAGCCAGCACTAGTGACCACTCAGATTTGGTGGACAACCGAAACGAACGACGCCTTTGCTAAAGTTCAACAACGTTATGAAAACGCTCTTAAAGATTACAATCGCAAGCAAGTGACCCAGTTAAATAATCTCATCACCCTATTGCTGGGTGACTTAACACCAGCTGAGCGACAAAAAATTATGACTGTGTGCACAATCGATGTGCACAGTCGTGATGTAGTATCCAAGATTATAGCGCAGAAGGTCGAAGTGGCCACCGCCTTCCAATGGCAAAGCCAGTTGCGACATCGTTGGGATACCAAGTACGACGACTGCTTCGGAAATATATGCGATGCTCAGTTTAAATATGATTATGAGTACTTGGGCAACACACCTCGGCTTGTTATTACTCCCCTCACCGATCGTTGCTATATAACCCTGACACAGTCTTTGCATCTTGTTATGGGCGGTGCACCGGCTGGTCCAGCCGGTACAGGTAAAACCGAGACAACTAAGGATCTGGGCCGCGCACTTGGCATGATGGTGTATGTGTTTAACTGCTCTGAACAGATGGATTACAAGTCTGTCGGCAATATACACAAAGGACTTGCCCAAACCGGAGCGTGGGGCTGCTTTGATGAATTCAATCGAATCTCTGTCGAGGTGCTTTCAGTGGTTGCGGTACAAGTGAAATGTATCCAAGATGCCATCAAGGTAAACACAGCTAACTATTGATTTGAATGTTTTCCACAATTTTCTTTTCCAGGCGAAAAAAGTCATGTTCAATTTTTTGGGAGAAATCATTTCTTTGCGCCCCACCGTAGGCGTGTTCATTACAATGAATCCAGGCTATGCGGGGCGAGCCGAGCTGCCCGAAAATCTGAAAGCCCTTTATCGCCCTTGCGCAATGGTGGTGCCTGATTTTGCATTAATTTGCGAAATTATGTTGGTAGCAGAAGGCTTTCAAGAAGCGCGTTTATTGGCTCGTAAATTTATTACATTGTATACTTTATGCAAGGAGTTACTGTCGAAACAGGACCACTACGATTGGGGATTGAGAGCCATTAAGAGTGTGCTTGTTGTAGCTGGTTCACTGCGGGTATGCTATTCAGTTTAAAATAATAATTTGAATTGAAATAGATTATAATAATTAATTCAAACCAATTTTTGATCGGAGACGTAAAGTGAAGACAACAAAGTTCTAAAGCATTTTTGTTTCTCAATCTGATTAAATTATATACTTCTCAACTTCAAAAGAAAAAAGAATGCTATGCTTTGTTTACTTCAAAAAGAATGCTATATCGAGTTTCTTGCATAAATGTTCGCCTTTAACAATTTTCATCTTTTCCAACTTCTTGCACGATATATGTGAAACATTTTACAATATTCCGAATGAAATATAAACGCAAGCGTTTCATTAAAACTGCTTTCTGATTTCTGACACCCACCAGCGTTTATATGAACTATTCCTCCATTGTAACTGCTTAGCTAATACGGTTGTAGCAGGTAGAAAACTCACGCCATAATCGACTTATTTACCAATTTCAATTCTCAACATGCGATTGTCGCATAGAATTTATCTGTGTGTACGCCACATGTGGTACGCTATGACTTGCAGCGCACACCTGAGCTGCATCAGACTGTTATCAAAATGATTTTATATGAGGAAAGTTTCCGTGTTCCGAATAAGCACGTGTCTCAGACGCAAAACTTGTGTAATTAAAAATTTCGTTTCACTGTGAACTTGTGATGGAATCTCAGGAGCCAACCCAATCATCACACCAGCAGAATGCATCTCAACATTAAAAACAATACGTGAAAACATTTTCATTTTTTCCGGCTAAGATTTTCTACTCTTTTCCGAAATTAGAAGCGAAATTTTAATTTCATGAAATCCACTCTTATATTTTTTCTTTTGTAAAAAAGAATAGAATTGCAAGAATACATGAAAACTATAGAGCTCTTAAAATAATTTCGGGAACTAAAATAATTTCCTTATTTCATTTCGTGCAATTAACCTTATATTGAATTTGCTTCAGCGTGATGATCGCTATCGTCCCGAAGATCAAGTACTAATGCGTGCATTGCGTGACTTTAATATACCCAAAATTGTCACTGACGATGTGCCTGTTTTTATGGGTCTAATTGGTGATCTCTTCCCGGCATTGGATGTACCGCGGAAACGGAATCCTGACTTCGAAGCGGTGATCAAGAAATCAACACTCGATCTGAAACTACAGCCCGAAGATGGTTTTATTTTGAAAATAGTCCAATTGGAAGAACTATTTGCCGTACGTCACTCAGTCTTTATCATCGGATATGCGGGCACTGGGAAATCTGAAGTCTGGAAAACATTAAATAAAACATACGCAAATCAGAAGCGCAAGCCTCACTACAATGATCTTAATCCAAAAGCCGTAACCAACGATGAACTTTTTGGTATTGTTAATCCGGCGACACGAGAGTGGAAGGACGGCCTGTTTTCTATCATAATGCGTGATCAAGCCAATCTCGGTGGTACTGGACCCAAATGGATTGTACTTGATGGCGACATTGACCCCATGTGGATTGAGAGTTTGAACACTGTGATGGACGATAACAAAGTGTTGACGTTAGCCAGTAACGAACGTATAGCATTGACAAAAGAAATGCGCCTTCTCTTTGAGATTGCAAACCTAAAGACTGCCACACCCGCCACTGTATCACGTGCCGGAATATTGTATATCAATCCTCAGGACTTAGGCTGGAATCCTTTTGTGGCGTCTTGGCTAAATACACGTTCAAATCAGTCCGAGGTGTCTACGCTTAACGTTCTCTTCGACAAGTACATACCGCCCATGCTGGAGGTCTTTAAGTCGCGACTTAAAAAAATCACCCCTATATCTGATATCGCAATGCTGCAGATGACTTGTTTCCTCTTGGACTGCATGCTAACGCCACAAAACGTACCAGCTGACTGCCCCAAAGAGTGGTATGAAGTCTACTTTGTGTTCAGCGTCATCTGGGGATTTGGTTCGACACTTTTTCAGGACCAGATTATTGATTGGCGAAATGAATTTCATAAATGGTTCATCAATGAATTTAAAACAATAAAATTCCCACCAGCTGGCAACGTTTTCGCATATTACGTAGATCACGAGACAAAGAAATTCCTGCCTTGGACTAATCTCGTGCCCAGTTTTGAATTGGATCCCGATATTCCTTTACAATCAAATCTCGTCCATACTTCGGAGACTACTCGTCTGCGTTACTTTATGGATATTCTGGTACAAGAAAATCATCCGATTATGTTGATCGGACCTCCCGGTTCTGGCAAAACGATGGTGATGAATCAGAAATTAAACAATTTGCCTAACGACAAGTTTGCTGTCACCAATGTTCCGTTCAACTTCTACACCACATCCGAAATGTTGCAGCGTATTTTGGAAAAGCCATTAGAAAAAAAAGCTGGCCGCAATTACGGTCCACCGGGAAATAAACGTATGATATATTTTATAGATGACATGAATATGCCCGAGGTGGACAAGTACGGAACGGTCCAGCCTCATACCTTAATACGCCAATTCCAGGACTATCACCATTGGTACGATCGAGCGAAAATGACACTACGTGATATTCATAATTGTCAATTCGTATCATGTATGAATCCTTCGGCAGGTTCATTCACGATTGACCCTCGACTCCAACGACATTTTTGCGCTTTCGCAATGAAGTAAGTATCGTCACTGGGAAGAGACTCCAATCAAATACAGGCTAATAAAAATCTCTTTTTTCATAGTGTTCCAAGTTCGGATGCGCTTTTCCATATTTTAAATTCAATACTATCACAACACATAAATGCTCCCCAGCACAAATTCGACAACACTGCGAAAAACATGTGTAGCTCCTTGGTGCAGACGGCAATCAATTTACATCAAAAAATAGCATCGACTTTCTTACCGACTGCCATAAAATTCCATTATAATTTCAATTTACGCGACATAGCAAATATATTCACTGTAAGTAAAAAATTCCATCAAATACAACCAATGGTTTCCCGTACAATCGCTTATATTGCAAGACCTAATAACGTCAAATTAAATGCTTGCTGCGATTAGCGGTACCATATCAAAGTTTTCAATACATTACATTATAGTCATTTATTATCTTCTACTACAGGGCATGCTGTATGCCAATTTCGAATCTTGCCCGAATTCTAACCAGTTACTTCGGCTTTGGGTGCACGAATGCAATCGTGTTTATGGGGACAAATTAGTCGACAGAACAGATATTGCAAATTATGGTAAGCTAATACAGGAGATGGTTCGAAAGGGCATTGAGACCTACAATGAAGATGTCGTGTTTAAAAAACCTCACATCTATTGTCACTTTGCCAAAGGATTGGCCGACATTAAATATATGCCGATTTCTGATTGGGATCGCCTCAATAAATTGCTCGAGGAGGCGCAGGAGCGCTACAACGACTTTGTGGGTGCCATGAACCTTGTGTTGTTCGAGGACGCAATGTCGCATGTCTGCCGCATCAGCCGTATTGTAGAATCATCTCGTGGTTACGGAATGCTCATTGGAGTTGGTGGTTCCGGAAAGCAGTCCTTAACACGTTTGGCAGCATTCATTTCATCTCTAGACGTATTTCAGATACAGTTAACAAATAGTTACGGCATTGCTGATCTGAAAGCTAATATCGCCTCACTTTACATGAAATGTGGAGTAAAAACCTCGCCTTGCTGCTTCTTAATGACTGATGCTGAGGTGGCAAGGGAACAATTCTTAGTACTGGTCAACGATATGTTGGCCTCAGGAGAAATTCACGAATTGTTTCCCGACGATGAGATTGAGAATATTATTAATGCGATGCGCAATGAAGTCAAGCAGTTAGGCATTTTCGATAGTCGTGAGAATTGCTGGAAGTATTTCATTGACAAAGTTCGAGGTCTACTAAAAGTTGTATTGTGCTTTTCGCCTGTGGGCACAACATTGCGTGTACGTGCCCGAAAGTTCCCTGCGTTAGTTAATTGCACCACCATCGATTGGTTCCACGAATGGCCTCAAGAAGCGCTGGAGTCTGTGTCATTTAGATTTCTTTCAGAGATTGAATGCTTGCCAAAATCTTTATGTCACCCAGTTTCTCGGTTCATGGCTTATGTTCACAAAACGGTTAACGATATCTCTTACGTCTATCTCATCAATGACAAGCGTTACAACTACACCACACCCAAATCTTTTCTGGAACTGATCAGTCTCTACAGTAAACTCCTCAGAGAGAAGGTCAAAGCAAATCAGGATCGACGTATCCGACTTGAAAATGGGTTAATAAAATTAGCCAGTTGTTCTAAAGAAGTAGACGCTATGCAGGACATTCTCAAAGTTCAGGAGGTAGAGTTGAAAGCAAAGAATGACGAAGCCAACAATCTAATTGTCGTGGTTAGTTCTGAAAACGAAAAGGTCTCTAAAGAGCGAGCCTTCGCAACTAAAGAAGAAAAAAACGTTCGACAAATTGAAGAAGACGTGACGGCGAAAGCAAAACTATGCGAGGAAGATTTTCGTAAAGCGCAGCCAGCACTAATCGCCGCCCAGGAAGCTCTTAATACTCTGAATAAAAATAATTTAACTGAATTGAAGTCGTTCGGGTCTCCACCAGAGGCAGTAGTCAGTGTATGTGCTGCAGTACTTGTTCTCTTTGCTCAGAAAGGTCGCATACCAAAAGATCGCAGCTGGAAAGCATGCCGCGGTGTAATGGGAAACGTGGACAAATTCCTAAATGATCTTGTTAATTACGATAAAAAGCATATACATCCCGATATTATTAAAGCCTTGCAGCCCTATATCCAAGACCCGGAGTTCAATCCAGACAAAATTCTTGCTAAATCAGCTGCTGCTGCTGGGCTTTGCTCTTGGGTAATCAATATTAATCGCTTTTATGATGTCTACCTGATTGTGGAGCCGAAAGAACGAGCTTTAGTCGAAGCTGAGCAAGAGCTAAAAGATGCCCGTGACAAACTGGCAGCACTAAATAAGCGTCTCAATGAACTGGAAGAACAATTGAATACATTGCAATTACAATACGATGATGCACTTGCCAAAAAACAGAAATGCCAAGATGAAGCTGACAAGACAGCATTCACTATCGACCTGGCTAATCGTCTCATTGGAGGTTTGGCTTCCGAGAAAATACGTTGGACAGAATCTGTAAAAAAGTAAGGAAAACCCATGCACACGTTAAAGTTTAAAATATAAATCTTTTCACATTATATTTTATTATTACTTTCATAAACAGCTTGAAGTCCAGTCAAATAACACTACCAGGAGATATTCTTTTAATTTCTTGCTTTATTTCATATGTGGGATGTTTTACGCGCCCATACCGCATTGAACTACAAACCAAAATGTGGACGCCAGCTTTTAAAGCAAGTGAGGTGAGTTCGTTTCAAATTCACAATCACACATAAATTCCTACATCCTATAAATTCGAACGTGCTTAATGCTTTAATTGCTCTGCCTTTATGCTTTAACAGCCACGTATACCATCAACTGAAGGAAGTGATCCTTTCGATATGATTTGCGATGATGCACAAATTGCCGAATGGAACAATCAAGGTCTACCCAGTGACCGCATGTCATCGGAAAATGCTGCAATTTTGGTGCATTCCGAACGTTATCCCTTAATGATTGATCCGCAACTGTAAGTATCTTTTTATTTGTGTATGTATGTTGGTGTGAGTAGTATAAATGAGAACAATAAAGGACAAAGTTATGAAATGTCACGCTCTCTTAAACGATATCCGGTAGAATTTGAATGAAGGAAAATAGATATGTGTTTGGCTTGAAATTAAATAAGTGATTAATTTTTCTAACCTTCGGAATGGTTGAAGTCGGCATAGATTTTTCTAATATCACAACGTTACGCATTGTCAAGCAATTATATTATTACAGTTATTAAGGAAACAGAACTTAATAAACCAACAACTTCGATACCCGTTCTTCAGAAGGAACAACAATTCTGATCAATTCCTCATGTCCCCATGATATAATTTGTACATTATAAAATAGCTTTACAAAAGAAAGGCAAGAAACCAATGACAAGAAATAAGCTGAAGATTATTATTTAAATTCTTCAAGCTCATATCTCACGTTCCCCAATGTTCCAATTTAAGCATCAGCCGGTATAACAGTTTCATCCATATTCAGATTTCATTTCCAAACCGACTCAATCAATTTAAATTTTAATTGAAAATTAACAAAGTCGTGTTCAACGAAATTCCTTCTTACTCTTTTTCTTCCCTTTGAAATCATCCCAACAGACAAGGTATCAAGTGGGTTAAACAAAAGTACTACCAAAGTTTGATTGTGCTTCGGCTATCACAGCGCAACTACTTGGACAACATCGAGAAAGCAGTGAGTAACGGCAATGTTCTCTTGATTGAAAATATTGGCGAGAATATCGATGCTGTACTCAATCCTCTATTGGGCCGAATGCTTATAAAGAAAGGTACGTGCCTCAAACTCGGCGATAGGGAAATCGATTTCAATCCCAAATTTCGACTGATTTTGCATACAAAATTGGCAAATCCTCATTACAAGCCGGAAATGCAAGCACAGACGACACTAATTAACTTCACTGTGACTAGAGATGGCTTGGAGGATCAATTGCTGGCTGAAGTCGTTAAGGCTGAACGTCCCGATTTGGAAGTTTTACGCACGAAACTAACTCAACAGCAAAACCATTTTAAAATTACTTTGAAATTTCTTGAAGACGATCTGCTTCAACGTTTGTCCTCGGCAGGTGAAAATGTTTTAGAAGATGTTACTTTGGTAATGAATTTAGAGAAAACCAAGAAAACCGCTGACGAAATAGAGGTCAAAGTAGCAGAAGCAAAAGTAACTTCCGTTCAAATCGATACAGCACGAGAGGCATATAGACCGGCATCGGCACGAGCTTCAATTATATATTTCATACTCAATGATCTATTTAAAATAAATCCGATCTATCAATTCTCGCTCAAAGCCTTTACAGTAGTATTCTCCAATGCTATTGCAAAATCACAACCTTCAGAAAAGTTAAAGGATCGAGTGGACAATCTCATTGACTCCATTACATACTGTAGTTTTATGTACACTTCTCGAGGTCTCTTTGAAGCCGATAAATTAATATTTTTGACTCAGATGACTTTGCAGATTATAATTAACTCTGGCGAGGTGGAGCCAAGTGAATTAGACTTTTTGCTTCGGTATCCATACATGCCGAACGTAACATCAACTATGCCATTTTTGACCAATGTCGCTTGGGGTGGTATCCGCGCCCTCTCCAATCTACCGGCATTCAAAGGCTTGGACAAGGATATAGAAGGCTCGCACAAACGTTGGAAAAAATTTATTGACTCCGAGAGTCCAGAGAAAGAGAAACTTCCAGGTGAATGGAAAACCAAAACTGCCATACAACGTTTGTGTATAATGCGCTGCATACGTCCCGATAGAATGTCGTACGCCATGAAATGTTTCATTGAAGAGAAACTAGGAACAAAATATATTGAGAACAGATCTGTGGAATTCGCAAAAACATTTGAAGAGTCTAGTCCGGAGACTCACATTTTCTTTGTACTCTCACCAGGAGTGGATCCGCTGAAAGATGTTGAAAAATTGGGCAAAACCATGGGTTATCATGGCGATAATGAAAACTTCCACAGTGTATCATTGGGCCAAGGTCAGGAAATAGTGGCCGAGAACGCTATTGAGACGGCTTCAGCCAACGGACATTGGGTGATCCTTCAAAATATTCATTTAGTTGCCCGATGGCTGCCTGCACTGGAAAAGAAAATGGAAGCCTCGCTTATCAACGTGCATGAGGACTACAGACTTTTCCTGAGTGCCGAACCATCCGCAGATCCCGCTTATCATATATTGCCACAAGGCATTCTAGAATCTGCAATTAAGATTACTAACGAACCACCTACTGGCATGCAGGCAAATATACATAAGGCTCTTGACAACTTTAATGAAGAGACTCTGGAAATGTGCTCCAAAGAGACTGAATTCAAAGCTATACTCTTTTCATTATGCTATTTCCATGCCGTAGTTGCAGAGCGTCGTAAATTTGGGCCTCAAGGATGGAATCGCAGTTACCCTTTCAATGTGGGAGACTTGACAATCTCTGTTTATGTGCTTTACAATTACTTGGAGGCTAATAGTCGAGTCCCTTGGGAAGATTTACGTTACCTTTTCGGCGAAATAATGTATGGCGGCCACATTACCGACGATTGGGATCGCCGACTTTGTCGTACGTATCTGGAAGAGTTTATGCAACCCGAACTAATTGATGGCGACCTTGAATACTGTCCTGGATTTCCAGCTCCAGGTATTCTCAAATACGATGGTTACCACAATTACATCGATGAGAATCTGCCCCCAGAAAGCCCTAACCTGTACGGACTG
The DNA here is from genome assembly GCA_963966595.1 of Physocephala rufipes. Taxonomy (NCBI): domain Eukaryota; kingdom Metazoa; phylum Arthropoda; class Insecta; order Diptera; family Conopidae; genus Physocephala; species Physocephala rufipes. The sequence continues at coordinate 44,714,441 of OZ016501.1, forward strand.
CATTTGAATGCGGAAATTGGTTTCTTAACAACCGTCTCCGAACGACTGTTCCGTATAGTTTTTGAGTTACAGCCTCGCCTTTCAGGAGGTGCTTCGGAATCAGGTGGCGAATCACAGTCACAGGAAGATGTTATCAAATCAATTCTAGAAGACTTAATCGATAAGATACCAACTCCATTCAATATACCAGAACTGATGTCACGGGTGGAAGATCGAAATCCATACATTATAGTCGCGTTCCAGGAATGTGAACGTATGAATATTTTAATGGCTGAATTGCGCCGTTCGTTGCGTGAACTCGAGCTGGGTCTTAAGGGCGAATTGACTATCTCAGGAGCTATGGAAGCCCTTATGCAGTCCCTGTATATGGACCAGGTACCAGAGAGCTGGACGAAATTGGCTTATCCAAGTTTGCTAGGTCTACAATCTTGGTTTGCCGATTTAATGCTTCGTCTACGTGAACTCGAAGGTTGGGTAGCCGATTTTAGGCTACCATCATCTGTATGGCTGGGTGGTTTCTTCAATCCCCAGAGTATGCTAACAGCTATTATGCAACAAACAGCCCGGAAAAATGAATGGCCATTGGACAGAATGTGTTTGAACTGTGACGTCACGAAAAAGACGAAAGAGGAAATATCGTAAGTGACATCTTCCTCGATGTTGTTTCATAGCCATTGATTATGATTTTTTTGTTCCAAAAGAGCACCACCGCGAGAAGGCGCTTATGTTAATGGTCTTTTCATGGAAGGAGCTCGCTGGGATATGAAGTTAGGCACTATAGCCGAGGCTTTCCTAAAGGAATTATTCCCACCTATGCCGGTCATTTACATAAAAGCAGTCACACAAGATAAACAAGATACGAAAAATGTATACGAATGTCCAGTCTACAAAATTCGGTAAGTAATAAATCGTGACAAGTCTCGTAGAGAAAAAATTACTTGTAAGAAGCTGAAAGTAAACGATCAGCTTTCGATTAAAATAATTTAGTTTTGTTGTGCCTCACTCAGTTTTAAGTACCTTTTTAAACAATTTTTTCTCATAATTGTCGCAGTGTCTGTCTTTGATTTTCAAATTGACGATGATGTTGTTGATGACTACAAGGAGGGCTGTTGTCAACCACCGACAGCTTAAGTGGGAAGCCACAACATCAGTCATACCTTTCGTCTACACTACCTTTCGTCATACCTTTCACCTTCATGAATTTTATACTTTGATCATTTAGCTCTTTGTACATCATTCATATTGTATGTGTTGTGTATAAGTGCGTACATTTTCTTTGTTTTTTTATTCTCTTCCTGAATTTTTTCCATTCGTTTGTCAATCAATTTAGAACTCCTAGATGGAGTGATATTTTTTCTCGCTCAATTTTTTTTTGTCGTTCATCTTTGGTAATGACAAATGTCAACCAGTATGCCAGACCGTCCTCTATTTGAGCATCAGTATGCATACATGTCACTAACTCAGAGAGCTCGTGTGTATGCGTGGTTGTTCTTGTGTGAGTTTTATGGTCCTTACTTTTTTGCGAACGACGTTTGATGAATGCTTTGTGGTGAAATCAATTGCAAAAACTTGGATAAAGATGGATAGTTGTTTTGTTCTTTTTTTATGGCAGGACCTTTTAAAATTAATGGATCAGTTCGCTCCGAATCAGTATATAATGAATACAACATACGAAATTCCTCTATCGAGGTCAGTAATTTTCTTTTAAACCTCATTCTACTTATTCTGCCTGTCTTTCCCCTTTACTTTTTCTTTCTCCATATCCCCCTATTCGCCTATTTGTTTAACAACAAAAGCATATTCAACTAAAAAATATAATTGTAAAGCGACGGAATTCTGTGGAAGATTGTACCCCTGAGTGATCTCTGTCTTTCCTTTCTATCGTTCCTTTCTATGGTTTATTGAATATCTTGGCTGTATGCCCATTACTTCAGTCTCTCCAAATGGCTCACTATTTTCACTGATGTATTGAAAAATAGCGTGGTCTTCTTAGTCGTCACTGGCATCATCTCCAGACCACGAATATATTTTATTTTCAATTTTTTGTTTAATGGATCCTCGCCAAACGATGCTGTTGAAAAATTCGGAAACGACGTCAACACTTTGGACTTTATATACTTGTACACTAAAATTTTTACAAATAGCTACCAAATCTCAATAATTCGAAATATCGACTAACATCAATGTAGCATTTATTTTATCTCATCTCATCTAAGCTGTTCGTATTACTTTCAAATAACGGATTCTTTCATCTATTTGTAATTCATTTGGTTTTAGAATGCGAGGTCCCACGTTTGTCTGGACATTTAACCTAAAGACCAAAGAAAAGGCAGCTCGATGGACACTAGCTGGTGTTTGTCTTCTACTGCAGACCTAGAAATCTGCCGAAAGAAGAACACATTAACCTGACGCCTTTATTTACTGCATTGTACAAAAAATTTATTTTGATATTTCATTAGATTATAAAAATAAAATAAAATATAAAAATCATCCTTTTTATATCTTGAATTCTTTTAGCAAAATAATGAGTTGAGATAGTGGTTGCCTCGTTCTTTTTACAGTAATTGCTTCTATTTCTTTTTTGTCCCTTGTACCCTTTTTTAGTTTCACATACAGTGCCCGGAAATGAAACAGTGCAACAACCTCGTTTTAAATGACACCTACTAAAATGTCTAAGATGTCAAATTTTATGACAGTCACTAAGTAGGTTGGTCGGTAGTGAGTCGTGATAAAACCTTTTTATACACTTTCCTTTTCTCTGATATCATTTCAGAAATGCTAGAACTGACAAGACTCTTACTCAACGACAGGTATAAAAGAAATTGTGAGGAAAGTTTAGAGTTTTCGTTTGAATAAAATTTCGAATAAAAGTCAGTTATTTGCAAAAAGCAGAACAAGAATGACTTCAATTCAAAAGATTCACAACCAGTGACATAGATTTTTTGCATTGGTTCTTTGCACTAAATTCTTGGCAATACCTAACAAGTATCCATTGCCACTTAATAGATTATTTTGGTTTTATGCGGTATGCTCAAATGTCACAATTTCGAACATTTAAAACAAACATAATATGCTTGTGTTATGTTTGCTTGGGTCTAATCTCCCTAATGCTATCACCCTAATCCACCTCCAACACTGCGTTTATATTTACAGGCTGCCCGTGTATTGAAGGCAAATCAATATAGTTAAAATCCATTGCGTATCATTTCATTCCAACGAACTGAACAATTGTACCTCGATTTAAGAAGCTTCTTGAAAGTATTCCACTACTTCCCACCCCAGTTTTCTTCTAAAAAATATTGGCACACCCTCTCACGCATGGAAGTTGCTGCATAAAACATGATTCGTTGTGCCTTTGCTGCTTGTAGTCGGAAATGATTTAGTAAAATATATGACTTCTCAACAAAATGGCACAAACATCGGTGGCAGCTGCTGCTGTAACATAGAAATTGTGCAAACTTTCGTTTTTTTTCATGCTGAGCATAGCAAGGTTATGCCGCGAAGACACTCATAAGAATAAGCTTGTTCTGCTGGAAAATGACAGGATTATTAAAGATGAAGAACAAAACAAGTAAGACAGGAATGAAAATAGCATGAGGGGAAGATGATAATCGCTTCACTAAAATTTGTTGATGATGATTATAAATTGTTCATGTTTATGACTACCAGTCAGCCTAAAGCAGTTGTCATAACTTATGGCACATAACCGACTTATGGCTAATGATAGCACCAGAATTAGCGACATACACTTATGAACAAAATTCATAACCATGATATTGATTACCGAAGATGCAAGATGCGAAGATAGCTGGTAAAAATTTTTAAGAGAAAAATAACAAAATAGACGATAAGGAGATAAACTATGGTAGACCATTAATAAAAATGAACAGAACGACAATAGTAATACATAATACATAATAATACGTAATATAGAAACTATGTCAAGATTTAAAGAGGACATTAAGTTAACAAAATCTTATGAAAATAGTAATGATTTGACGATTGATGTTATAATGCCAAATATGATTCAATAGGCTGCATAAAATTACCCCTAGGGCATATAAAAATAAATTTTCCAAAATGATGGTTCTCTAATAGTCAGTTTAAGGTCATAATTCATTTTCTCCAGATAATCCTTCAGTTTCAAAAAACATAGTATAGAAATTTCCATACGCCAAAAACTGACTCAACGTAGATTTTATGTAATTCCTTATGTATTTTATTGAATTTCTTCAGCGGAGCCGAGCTGGTTACCTACTAGAAGCAGTTGAGTACGTGTGTGCCCAGAAGTTTAACAAGAACAAACACATAACCAAAAATGTTGCAACTATACCGTTAAATAAAACGAAAAAACTCTATGCAAGTTGTTTCCTTCAGCTTGCCTCTTCTATCACACCTAAACAAGTTCAAATGAATCCTACATATAAATATACCCTCCCTTATATATTTTTGCCTTAAACCATCGCCACCTACTTCGATTAGCCTAAAGCTATTAAAAAATTTTAATTTGAAGTTTGATCGATATGCACTAAATGTATAGGAATCCATTTTATTTTGCCATCCCTTCAATCATCCCGTCAAACACTTAACCAGTACGATTCTGAACTTCTTTAAACTCTACGAAATATTTCAGTAATCTCCCATTCTTTCGAAAGAGACAGTGCGCGTGGAACTCACACTGTGTGAACATATTTCTAATTGTATCCCATTAAATTAGTGACTGAAATGTACTTAAAAAAGTTCCATCATAATTAGAATCATAACTTTACTCTTTTTAATATATTCGTGAATCATGGATGACTCTGAATCACAGACGGATCTAGTAATTGATCCGGATGTAGTTATTAATCACGATAATCTAATAACAGTTTCAACAAATTCAATTTTTGAACGTATTTCTTCTTATACATTGGCCTCAATGAAGTTAAGGGCTGAGAAATGGTGCAAAATGATGGCAATGGAGGAATTCCGTGTAAGTACCAGTATAAGACCAATTAATTCCATTCAAAAAGATTATTATTTTATAATATATTTAAAGATTAATCAAAATACTATAAACAGAACGTTTGAAGCCCTGCAAAATATTAAACATGTTGCAATTATAAGAAATCATAAATATATTAAGTGTTAGTAATTATATATTTATTTGTTTCAATGTTAACAGCTAAAATTAACAGTATCAATGATAACAGTGTTCAATACTAAATATTGGTGGTTTTTAAAAAATTCTAAAAGGATATTAATTAATCCTCGCTGTATAAGCCTTGTAATAAAAACCTAATTTTTATTACCTCGCAGTAAATCCGATTTTATTTTGTACTGAAGGAACAGCAAAATAAATTCATTTAAAACTTCAATTTACTTTCACTTCATACATATTGCTTTATATCTCTGTCATTACATCCCACGCTTAATTGCTTTCGATCCATGACATTAAAATTGTGGGGTTAATTGTGACATTATTTTTTCACAAACTTGCATTCCAAAGAATCCGATTCTTGCTAAAATTAGTTATAATCCAGTTCATCTTCAGAGTCTGTTATCTTTTCAAAAGAAAACTTTTATTCGACTTGCCGTTTGCCATTTTAAGCTTAATTTATCGCTATCAACCGTTGGCTTTTGGCGTATATTGGTGTAGACGATATCATAGTCACCATCATCTCCTTCGCCACCGCGACTTCTAACACAAGAAAATAAGAAATAATAAGAAATCGCATTAAGCAGAAAATACCGAAACTTTGCCAGTAAAAAGGAATTGTCACTCCGGGACAAATTGTTATTGATTGTTTTGCAAATCTGTTCCAGAGTTCGACAGCAATACAAATAGTTCCCGCACCCAGACTTATTTGAATTTATTACAGACAACACAGCAGAAAGAGAGAGAGAGGAAAAACATTCAAACAAATCGACCATCATCGAATATCGTTGAAAACCAAATGATCAAAAATTAAGGACAAATGATCAATAATTTTTTGAAATTTAATAATGTTTAAATTGTGAATTTTCCCAATTTTTTAAGGATATTGTTTAATGTCAAATTTTAAGGGATCTATTCAATACTATACTTTAAAGAACAAATATCACAGTCAATGACAATTTGACAAAAAGTCAAATAAATACCAATGAAAACCGATCATTTCCTTTGATTCGATTGCCTAATTATCAACAAAACTTATTATGACATCTAAAACATTCAGCAAGGCAAACTAAATTACTTTTGCTTCGGGATTTCAGAGCACTAAACCTGAAAATATACTAATCCTCTCACTTGCACTGCAGCAAAAGTATTTTATTATATCATATTGCATAGAAGAAAAGTTTCTTTGATTATCCAGACATCTTCAGAGAAAGAACGAGCTGTTGCAAGAGAAAGGTGAAATGAAATTGTATAGAGGGTGTGGTAAGATTTAAAATTTATAATAAGCGTAAAACAAATGAAATAATATCAAAGAACAATAAAATTTTTTAAGTTATAGGAATTAAAAGTTTTGTTGAGCGAAAGAAATGAAGACTGCAATGAGCTCTAAATAGAAAGTATGTACGTAAAAAGTAGTACAAATGCAGGAAAGTTAAAACAGCTTTTGCAATAAAAATGAGAAGAATTAAAGAATGTAAGAAATACTCCAAATTAAAGGGGAGTCAGAGCAATTGAATGAAATTGTGGAATGGCTCGTTTCAAATAATCTTAAAGGGTTAATTAGAAATTCTTTCTAAAAGTTGGTTTGTTCTTCTGCGATTTCAGAATGACTATTATTTCCATTAAAAATATTCTGTATACAGAAGTAAAGTGGCCTGGATTTACCAAGAGAAATTTGTTAAAAATAGGATCAACTTTTAACATATCGCAACCCCAACCATCGCAAAAAAAGCTTTGTCCGCTTAAGGCCTCAAATAATTAAAAAGAAAATTTCGGAATTTTCCAGCTTATTATGTTTGACTGGATCAACAATCCACAAAGACGACTTCTGATAATAGCGCTTCATCCGTCTGGTTATTTGTTCCCGAGAAATGGCATCAGTGATTTTGATTGCAAATTGTATTTACAACCAACAACAAGCACATCAGCCATGGTCGCTATCCCAAAAACAACAACAACAATTTTAAATATAGAACAGTTAATTCAAGAACAAAAGAGCGGTAAAAGCATTAATACTGCTGCCACGTCTTCTTCAGCCACTCTTACTAACACGACCCTTTTGTTAGGTTTACTTCCGCCGCCTAGCAGCAGTTTCTCCTCACTCGACGGTGTACCGCGTGGAAAGTGTGTCTTCTTCGTACCTCATCAGCTGGATGGCTATCCGTTGCTAACGGCAGAAACTTTCAGTCAGCGAGTTCTATTCGGCGATCTGCCCACACACAGCACAGTAGACACTTTGTCTATTCTCTTCGACGAAATTTATTTCCCTCTACTTGAGAATCCGTTCACACAAAAGCTATATCCCGAAATTGTTGGTAAAGATTTGCAGACACGACTTAAAGATGTACGAAATACACTCGTTGAGGTATGTATGGACATAGAAGGACAACAAGACGCCGAGAAATCATTGACATTTTCGAATTATCGGCTGATTGAACAAGATGAGATTTAGATATTCACTATTACATTCCTTTTCTTCTTTGTCATTTGACCCATAATCAAACCACTTAATAATCTAGTTCCTGAAAGCATGCGAAATTCAACATGTTTTGCGTTGCTGCACCGGAAACGTTTCCATTACACGCTCTTTATTTTTCAGATTAAAGGAAGAATCGGCAATCGCACAGTCTTGTCTTTATTGATTTCACCCACAAGTATTCAAGCCGTCACTGAACAAATGAAGGAAAATGGGTAGGTGATAGATTAGTGATGGTATACGTCGGGGGTCGATCAAGTATTATTCCCTAAAGCCAGCTCTATGAAAATTTTAATTCAAAATACTCCTAAATAATTGCCAATACATATATCTTATGTATCATCACTTGCAGTAATTCAGCAGCGGTTTTGCAACCGAAATTTCTTAGTCAGATGGAAGAAACGTTTATAAATTGGACTACGCAAATTTACAGAATTGTTCACGACAAAAACATCGACTCCCGTTATAGTAATTGCAATGGTTTGGATGTAACGCCGATAGAAACCACTACTTCCAAAACAATTATTACATTTCCGGTACATGAAATTGCCTTTTGGGCAAAACGTAAATTGAATTTACAAGATATTTACGAGCAACTTCAGTCCGTGCCGCACAAATCACTCGCCTATATTCTCGAAAAAATAGATTCTCCCTATAAAACGGCTTTCACGAATGTCTTCAAGGAACTAATATTTGCAATACATGAGGCAGAAGATGTCAGTTTATGGCTTCACCCACTGGTACGACAGACTGCAGCCTTTAATGCAATAGAGTTCAAACACTCTCTCGAATTAATTAAGCCACTTGTACACGTAGTGCATCTGATTTGGTCAAACTCGCATTACTATTCATCGACGCAAAGAATGTCATCGCTCTTGCGTTATATTTGCAATTTATTGGTGTACCGCGCCAGTAAGGATTTGGAAATTCGCTTGCTCTTTCAAGGTGGAGACGCTGGCGAGGGTTTACAAAAAATCGAAAAAACTATAGAAGTGCTCGAATTTTTCAAGTGAGAGTTTATCTATAAATGTCATTTCTTGTTTCACGTTCAATACATAAAACACAATTTCGCACCAGATTTATGTGGTTTTACATGAATAGCAAAACTATATCATACAAATTTCTTAATAGGTCAGACGTTAGAAAATATAAAGAGGAATATTCTCGTAATCATTCTGCGCCGACGAGTGGAATGCGAATGCCGACTAGTCTACCCTATAACACCCCACAATTGTGGTGTTTTTCCTATGCGAATGTTTTCGGTTATGCTTTCGATAATTTTCTCATCCAATTAAGAGAATTACGCACAATCTTCGAAGCAGCAATTTCCTTCCAACATTTAGAAAAGGTTGAGATTGGCGGAATGCGGGGAAACTTTTTTACTCAAAAAATTAACCAGGTTAGTTTAGCGCATTCTTCAATTAAGCTGCCGTCAACCCAATATGACCACTGGCTTAGGTATATGAAGAGTTTAAGATGCTGTTTGAAAACTGGAGCCAAGTGGATATAGATTTAACGCAAAGTCAAAATACATCTGAATCTGCGAAATGGATGCATTTCAAACATGAGCAGTGTACTTTTTTTTCTAGCCTCGAAGCCTTGGAAACAAAGCTAGCCACGGTTCTGCTAAAGGCATTCACTGACTGCAGCAATTGGGAGCATTTTAGGAAGGTAAATCCACAAGAAACTATTTTCTATTTCCAATTAACATTCAGGCGAATGGGTTTGCAGCTCAGGACAATGTTTGGAAGTGTACTGAAGCGCAAAAAAATTCAAAATGAGCTGCAAGATCTTTTGCCGCACATATGCACAATATTCGCGACAGAGCTCTTACAGCTGGAGGAAAGCATTCATGAAGTGCTGTTAACTCAAGAATGTCACGCTGATATTAATAGAGTTTGGGTGGACCGTAATCTGCCACCAATAGCTGGCGTCATGATGTGGATCGAAAAGCATGCCCATCGTTGCAACTCACTTGCCGCAGCAGATTTTAATTCGTTTGTACAAGAACTGTATGTATTACACACTTCTTGCAGAAGTTCAATTCACGTTCTGTGTAATTCCACAGGATTTCCATATGTGGCGGTAGCTATGCTTCATCTAGTAATACTTATATACAGCTCTGTGCTCGACGCGATATTCTAACAACAAAACTCGCCAGTTTCCAAATAAAAATCTGGAACAGTTGGCTACAAACAGTTGAGATTTCCATAAAATCTGGGCTTGATCAAACTGTACTCGCTCGTAACTCCAGCACAATGACTCTGACAGCTAATTGCCCATCGGAACTCTTCCTACTGCTTAAAGAAGCAAAATATCTGCTGGCAATGCTTCAAATGGAATCAATGCCAATGCTTCTATCAGGAATTAGGACATCTACTAGCAATGATAATGATGGTAAGGCATTACCAGATTCATTGCTAGAGTTGTATGCAGCACGTAATGAATTTTATCATTATCGCATTAAACTTGTGAAAATCAGTGAATATTACAACGAAATTCGGAACAAAATTTTAGTGAGTGGCGAAGAAAAGTTAATCGAACGAGAATTTGGAGATATCGGCAAATGCATTGATAATGTCTGTAGTACGATTACTTGGCGTACGAAAGGTTAATAAAACATATTTTTGTGAATAACTTAAAATATAATTCTCGCCTTGACAGATACTAACACACTCATCGGCAGCATTCATGATCGATTGCAACATTTGCTCCAGCGCTTAGAAAGAGCTCGAAGTAATCTTGAGACATTAATCACAAGCATTCGCCGTTGCAGCAGTGAGCCCCTTCATCAGCGCAGCCTCTATGGACGTAATCTGCTTGATCTACGGCATCAGCAGGATCGAATGCACACCCATTTGAAGCAATGTAGAGACACTGCAACACTCACCAATAAACTGCTGATTGAGAATTTGACCTTATTTTTCGACCACTTAAAAACCAACATCCAGAGCAACCAATTGGCAGAACCAAATATTGATGAGGTCGAGATAGGGAAATAACATAAATTATGTATTTTGAAATTTAATTGTATTCCATAATCGTGAAATAGTTGCTGCATTCAGTTCCGGAGCAAGAACGTTTGTTGTACGCTGAATATTTAAAAAATGTTGACGACGTAATACACAATGAAGTGCGACAGTCGATGACTACCAGGTAGCGATGTGAAATATGTTTTGAATTCTTCTATTTCCTTTCTAGCGTTTAACCTACATTAAGGAGTAACCAATAATTTGAGCTTTTAAAGCTTCTTCAGGTATTTTACTATATCCATATTTTTTAGTTGATTCAATCTCTATTGGTCTCCGAGATTGCGACCCGTAATACATTAAAAAATGCGTTGCCTTGTTGACAGAAATTCATCTGAAACACTCAATATTCAAGAAATTATTGTCTATATTTAATTAATTTAGTCATACCCACAGTCATTGATTATTACCTTCGTCACGCACTAATCAATTAAATTCCATTGAATTAAATTCAAATAATATTAACTACAGTCACTAAATATCTTTTGCATTCCTCGAGTCACAAAATAAACTGCAACAATCTTTATTGCTCTTCTGACTTCTATAGCTTACGATTTCTTTACAACGAAATGACAAATGGCGCGACAGACCAACGCGAAACATATATATTAACATCAAACTGCGATCAGGCCTCGAAATCGTCGCCACTTTTTGAAATAAAACTCGAACTTAAAGAAACGGAAATAGAGTTCTCTCCGTCATTGAACCCAGATGATGAGAATGGTTTGCAGCTAATAATTGAAAAACTATTGACAAACATACTTCAAACATGCAATTCCATACCACGTATTTTGAATGACAAGCAGCTGTCGTCAAAGACTCCGCATTCCAAACCACAACCAACCTCATTACGGACACGAATGAGTAACACAAAAGAATCACTCGGTGAGTAGGATTAATAAAATAGAGGCAAAAATCAATTATTCATGCCTTCCTCAATTTGAAACTATTGCATGTCATTGCCACTGTCATTGTCATTTACGTAGAAGAATTGGATGACATGGAGATAATGCACGAAAGCATTAAAAGTTCACTTAATGAGACTGTGAATAAAGCAATTGAGTACTCAAAAAAATTTAAAGTATTTGAATATTTATGGGTACAACGACCTCAGGATATTCTGCGCAACAAGTTATTAGCGGTAACTGCTCCACAAAACCCTCAACAAGCTTACATTATTATGGAGACTATTAGAAAGGAAGTAAGTGCTTCTACTAAGGAATAACTTTATGTGAAACTACACCCAATTAAAATTTAAGTAAAAAACGCACACACAAAATTGGCACGTGTTGATGAGTTATCATTTATTTCCAAATAAGAAGAATAAGCTCTGTCGATAGCAAAAGCCACTTGCTGAAGAATAATTTAAATAGAAATAATTCTGGTAGATTAAGATGAATTCCGCAATTTTTTTAACACAAGACGGGAATTCAAATTTCAAAATGTTTGCGATAACCACATCCTACCCAAACATACACTCATAAATAACCAAACCAATACTAAATCACAGAAAACAATTTTTATGGTATAAAATATAGCTTTACATTCTCGTATCTAAATATCTGATAAACATTTATTCAATGGAGTACATTGTTGGAAGGTTTGCCGTTTTGGGAATAACTTAAACCTAAGGAGCAGCCAACATCAATTAATTATGTTTCTCGATAAGGGTGAAGTAGAATCCGTAGACACAGATGGCTCAGATGGTCTCCTACGGTCACCTCAACTCTGCTCAACTCAGCACCAATTGCCAGATTCGATCGTCTCATTCACGCATAGGGATACATTTTATTACGGCACACAAAAACAAAATCACATTTTTCAGCCCACAAGGCTATTACTTAAATTATCCTCCTATAATTCAATGTTTTTAGACTTTTCATGTGTGTGCTTTTTGTACAGACTTCTGAATTAATAAAATACTTCAATTTTCTTATGTAACAAAAACTTTTCCTTGTCTGACCCCAATACCTTCTCTTCACCTCGCCTGGGACATCTGTTTAGGCTGTAGCCGTCCAATACCCCACAATGAAATATTTCACTCTTCCTTTCCCCTACCTCCTTCAAATCAATATAAATTATGAATCTTCCCAGAAGATAGAAAAAGTCGTCAGCAGCTGCCACATATGTTGTATTTTATAGTTTCGGAAATTGGATTATATATTTTATAACGCCCTAAGTTGGCTGCTCTGTGTCTATTCCACATCGTTTTTCATATCAATTCAAGACCATCCCATAAATTTATTACTCCTTTTGTAAGACAACTAAATAATTTGTAAAAAATTAAATAATTTTTGCAATTACGGGAAATTACAGATCCAACAAAAAGTATTATTCTCATTCACGTTGTGATGATAAGTTCTTCTCTTTCTTCTTCTTTTTTCCTCCTTCTTTTGGAATATGGTAGATTGATCGATATAATGAGCTGTATGAAGAAATAGAGCAGATCGATAATCATCATCGCATCAACAACTGGTTATCGATTGACGCCAATCCCATTAAATATACTTTACTGAATCACACCTGCAAATGGACAAATGTATATAAACAGTGGCTGCTGAAATTCGTGCAAAAGACTCTGAAGGTGAGTAAAAAAGGCGTTCCAATAATTTGTCGGTAATGGAAACTGGCTGCAATCCATTCTTTGCAATATTTCTATTCATCAAACGAAATAGCTTTATTTTCAAATAAAACCTTGAGAGGCATCCATCCGATCCGAGATTCATCCGCGACACGTTATTTCCTAAAATTTAACTTAATCCGAAACTTTAACTTCACTCGAAAAGATCTAACATTTCCCGATAATTTAGCTATTAATCCGTTGCAGTCGTTGGACGCTTTCATCGTCAGAGGCAAAGAAATTCTTTCTCTTCCGGTACAACACGATGACTTTAAATCGTTGCTACGTGCATTGGCCGTAATGGTGCAGATCGAGAAATGCTCTGTTTATGCCGAAAATATTTTCAAACCTCTGAAAGAAATCACAACTTTGCTAAAATCGTATAACGTTGACCTCGATACGCGGCTAATCGGATATATCGAAGAATTGCCTATGCGTTGGATAGATCTTAAGGAAGCAGCAGCAGCAAAATCGGAAGCTTTACTCGAAATACGGCTTCACCATCAACAATATCTGACAGCATCAATTAATATTTTCAATTGTCGAGTGAATGCATTTACAAATCAGTACAAAAAACTAACAGTAAGTTGAAAAAATATATTTTGTATACAAATAATTTGCGGTTCACTAGTTTCAAAATCTTATTCATCACCATTCAAAGAATTTGAAGCCTTTAAATGCTTTAAAAACTGTGCATCGATTTCTCAAATAGTTCTTTCGTGTGCCCTGTTGTGATGCCTACGCGCTCTGTGACAGGACGAATGAACGCTTGCTTTACTACAAATCGTCCCATCAACGCATAATGCGTAACGCTGAACTGCTGGACGTAACGGGACCAGATGCAACTAATTTAAAATGGTGCGCGACAAATTTGAAACGAATCAAGGTAAACCGAATATTTTGCTATGATGAAATGTTCTTCAACAATCCATTGTCCATTCCGATGGGATTTTGTCATCATCCAGCAAATTTGGGACTTTGTATATATCATAGAATCCTGCATTTGCCACTGGAAGTCGACACCTTGGCAGGAAATCGACACGGATGAGGTGGAGAATGAAAGCAAAAGGTTCACTCGAGAGTTACGTACTCTGGATAGAAACATTCGCGAATGGCTACCGTATAAATACATTGCAACCGAGCTTAAAGATTTATCATCGTCTTTGCGTGCTATAACTGACTTGCAAAATGGGGCAATTACGGAGCGACATTGGTTACAGCTGATGCTTGCAACTAAGGTAAAAGTAAAATGCACTTGGTAAATGAATGACTTTGCTGTTGATAAACGAAAGATTAATGAATCAACATATGTCTGAACATATAGTGAACATATGCGTGTGCGGGTGAGTGAATCAAGCCGGTAGGAAATTAAAAAACTAAGATAGTCGTGAGTGATTAACATAAGTTAATACTTGTGTCTCTCCTTTACTTTTGAGGATGTCAATCATTACTTGAAACTATTAAAAAGGTGTTTACAACGCCAACATCTAACATCTGAAAGACGAAACTAGAAAGTCGGAATATCAACCCGAATATGTGCGTATATGTAATTTCTTAAATTCTTAAATTAAAATATTTTTAATTTTCGGGACAAAATTGCTGTCGATAGTTATTTTCTTTCGAAAACTCTCCCTCACCCCTAAACGGAGGATAGGAATTACTAATAATCTCCTAGGTGAATAAGCTGAGCGTCACGACAATTGTGGTTTTATATTTGATTGTGGGCTTTTTCTAATATATTTTGTTTGTAGGATTTGCAATAGCTATTATATTTTACGTTGATATTTACTTTCATGTATCAAAATATGTATCAATACTATCATTATATCACTACGTGAAACGTGACTTAACCATGCACGATATACAAGGTCCTTCATACGAACAGTCACGATTGGCGACTCTAAACTGTCATTTTCAAAAATGCGCTGTCTTGGAATTATTTAATTTGTATCAATCTTACGTTCTCATATTCTCAATTTTAACATACGTGTTTTCTTATTCCTTCTTATTTTATATTCTACTTTCCATTGTATGTAATTATTTTCTTAAAAATTATAGAAAACTTCATTATATCATAAATTAAAAAAAAAATAGAAACGTCTGCCAGGTTTCATAAACAAAAATAACGTCAGCGTTTCTTCTTGAATGTGTAAAACTGATTATTTATTGATTATAATATTCGCTATAAATAATGAAACATGTTATTGCTTGACCGCATTTATTATAATTTTTGTCGTGACTGACAGAAGGCTTGCAGAAGCTGACCCGAGTAGAGTTGATTTTCTTATCCATCATATTCCAGTCCCCTGAATCTGTCTTTGTTCATTGTGTGCCTTCCAAATATTACGATTAGCTTTCCTAAAGTATTGTTAGTTATATAATTCACGCCCATCGATCGCAAATATGCGATTACTGGGTGGAATATTTGGCACATAAAGAAAACTTTATTTTGCGATAATCATATATAAAGCTGCAAATGTACCCAACGTCAAATCAGTTTAATTTTAAACATCTATTTGAATTAGTAACCGAATTTTGTTTGCGTCTACTTCAAGTTTTTATGAAAAGTCGCCAGCTCCCTAAACTAAATCAACCGCAAAGAAACCTACAATAAAATAAAATACTTTACCGTTTTTATAATATCGAATAAAATTGTTTGATTTGTTTGGGAATTAAAGTCATAATGTATACGCTATTATAACTTTGACAGTAATCCTGCACTACAATAACATCACTGCCAAGTCTCATATCACGTATTGATTTCTGTTGTCATTGTAATAAGATTGGAGATATTTTATGTTTAACTGACGGATTATTTCTAACAACACGCTTTCTATCTATTTTTCATCTAATCAAAACCGAGGTTGCATAATTCTTGCTCGGGTTGTCTACGAAGCGAGTTTCTTCATAGGGTCCTAGGTATCCATGACACATATTAGTTTTTTGAGGAACATGCTCAAAGTCATTTATTACGGTTATAGATAGAAGTTATTGGTTCCATAGCATGGTATTCTTTAGTCGCGGAATTATTATGGAAATTGTTTAATATAAAAAACCACCACCTACCAAAAATGAAAAAATGCAATGTAATATAATTTATCGGTTCAATCGCTTTTTTCGAAAATCTAATATAGTGATTACCTTTGCCAATAACTACCCAACTTTTAATTAGCTTAAAATAACTGCCTTCCTAAGATCGGAACTTCCCCATTCTTACACACTCCACCCGACGAGTTAGAGTATATTTGGTTTGTTCCCCCGTTGGTAAAGCATTAATTGAGGCGTGCAAAATTGTTAAATTGAAAAGTATATACATATAGTATTTACATATAATCCATCTGTCTATCTTTTTGAAGAAAATGCGATTACAGGAGATTAAGGGATATCGAATAGTAGTTTTGTTTCTGCTCCTTGTGGTTTTTTGAAGAGACATTTAATTTTTAAAAAAAGCCCAAAGAAATAAATTGACAAAACAATTATATTATTTCAATAATAGTAAAAGAAATAAATTTAGGTACATAAAATAAAATAGTTTTTGTATTTGAGTAGAATCGTTATACCAGACGGGTGAAACCTAACTGTCCCCGAAACATACCTGCGCGAAGTGCTTAACAGTCTGCAAGTCAAATGTAATGCCAATCCCCAATGTCATTCTTTCTAATCGCCAACTCATGCTCATACTTCAAGATTTTCTTCCTCAGCAGTGGTTTCTCCTCTCTCTCCTATCCCAGAGTTCTTGGTTTTCATAGTTTCCTTGAGAGCTATCGCCCTGATTTGATTCCATATTTTATCTAAGTCACCTTATAGGCTTTCACCCCCTCCCTATACCTCTTCTGTGGGTCTGATCAGATGACGTTTTTTACTTTCAACAATTTGTACCTTTAGCAATAGCTAATTTTTAGGTTAGCAATGAACTTAACCGGACAAGACTGGTATTAATTTGATATATATGCGTGTGTGAACTAGACCTTTATATGTGAATATATCATCCCGATTGCTAACCTTAAAATCCCTACCAATTGGGTCATCGTGTGGAAAGCACATGCATGGAGTAATATTGTTTCTCATCATCCTTGCCTACTTCAACGTTTAAATACTAGAAAGCTAAAAATTATATCGATGATCCAATTTCATAATCAAATTTATTTAAATCATTGAAATTTTATTCTCTTCCCAAAGCTGACACGACTTCATTCCACGGATCACTTGGTAAATACGGCTAATGACTTATATATATATATATATATATATATATATATATATATATATATATATATATATATATATATATATATATATATATATATATATATATATATATATATATATATATATATATATATATATATATATATATATATATATATATATATATATATATATATATATATATATATATATATATATATATATATATATATATATATATATATATATATATATATATATATATATATATATATATATATATATATATATATATATATATATATATATATATATATATATATATATATATATATATATATATATATATATATATATATATATATATATATATATATATATATATATATATATATATATATATATATATATATATATATATATATATATATATATATATATATATATATATATATATATATATATATATATATATATATATATATATATATATATATATATATATATATATATATATATATATATATATATATATATATATATATATATATATATATATATATATATATATATATATATATATATATATATATATATATATATATATATATATATATATATATATATATATATATATATATATATATATATATATATATATGTATATATATATATATATATATATATATATATATATATATATATATATATATATATATATATATATATATATATATATATATATATATATATATATATATATATATATATATATATATATATATATATATATATATATATATATATATATATATATATATATATATATATATATATATATATATATATATATATATATATATATATATATATATATATATATATATATATATATATATATATATATATATATATATATATATATATATATATATATATTATATATATATATATATATATATATATATATATATATATATATATATATATATATATATATATACTTATCTAAATAAGGTGCTATGGTAGGGCAAATCTTTTTATCAAGGGATCTAGAAGATTTCAACTTTACCACTTTAATGATTTTGGATTTTCGTATTCTACGTGAATAGAAAACATCATTAAAACATCATTTACATTTTGCTATTTTAATTTACCTCATAGTATATAATTGCGCCTTTGTTGTTATTTCTAATTTCAAATAATTTTCATAAATATTTATTTATTTCTCTTCTAAACATATTTATAAAATATTTATGAAATACATATTTATTTATTTTATAAATATTTATGAAATTCGTCTCTATAAACACTGCACAGCAATGTCCAAAGCGACCGCCTCATAAATATGATGGCGTATATAAACTGATATTTAATTACAGATTAGCATAGAGCAAATTATTTATACCCTTTGTAGATGTGGAACAACATGAAAATTATTGATAAAATTTTGTTAGTAATAAGATTTTTCTAGAGAGAACTAAAACATCAGCAATTTGATTTTAGGTCTTATTAATTCCTCCGGGAAATTTCATCTTAAACAGTTCGTAATTTGGGCTTGAGGTTGTTTTGCGCTAGAGGTATCAAATCTATGAGTTATTTTTATAATTAAGTGAACTCATATCAATCGTGTGAATAACCTCAACTACTATAAAATTGCTACCAAGGTTTATATCCAAGGCAACTACTACACAAAACTCATCCATAAAACACATTTATCCACATGTGAACACACCATTCATCCCCACATTAGCCATACGTAAACAACAATATGTACATCTGTATTAAAATTTGGTATTTCTTACCTCATGTAGTTCGATAAATTTCGATAAGTACGTATGAATTAAGAGATGAACGTGGTCAAACAAAATTATCACTCCAGTACTGAGAATAAGAAAGATATTAATAATAATTACACAACTCTTGTGTGTCGTTCTGTATTCTATACCTAATTGAAATGAAAGATTATGCTTATCCTTAGCTTTGAAGTTTATATGAAAATTAATATGTGTTGTATACGCATATGTATGTGCATGCATAAGTGCATACACATAATAGATTTACTAAATTGCGTCAACTATTTAGTTATTAAAGAGTAATTAATTGGAATTGCAGCGCTTCTAAACTAGCATTTATCCTTTACAAAT
>OZ016501.1:44734237-44821737 GCA_963966595.1 Physocephala rufipes
AAGAAATATGGCTATTATATATATATATATATATATATATATATATATATATATATATATATATATATATATATATATATATATATATATATATATATATATATATATATATATATATATATATATATATATATATATATATATATATATATATATATATATATATATATATATATATATATATATATATATATATATATATATATATATATATATATATATATATATATATATATATATATATATATATATATATATATATATATATATATATATATATATATATATATATATATATATATATATATATATATATATATATATATATATATATATATATATATATATATATATATATATATATATATATATATATATATATATATATATATATATATATATATATATATATATATATATATATATATATATATATATATATATATATATATATATATATATATATATATATATATATATATATATATATATATATATATATATATATATATATATATATATATATATATATATATATATATATATATATATATATATATATATATATATATATATATATATATATATATATATATATATATATATATATATATATATATATATATATATATATATATATATATATATATATATATATATATATATATATATATATATATATATATATATATATATATATATATATATATATATATATATATATATATATATATATATATATATATATATATATATATATATATATATATATATATATATATATATATATATATATATATATATATATATATATATATATATATATATATATATATATATATATATATATATATATATATATATATATATATATATATATATATATATATATATATATATATATATATATATATATATATATATATATATATATATATATATATATATATATATATATATATATATATATATATATATATATATATATATATATATATATATATATATATATATATATATATATATATATATATATATATATATATATATATATATATATATATATATATATATATATATATATATATATATATATATATATATATATATATATATATATATATATATATATATATATATATATATATATATATATATATATATATATATATATATATATATATATATATATATATATATATATATATATATATATATATATATATATATATATATATATATATATATATATATATATATATATATATATATATATATATATATATATATATATATATATATATATATATATATATATATATATATATATATATATATATATATATATATATATATATATATGCCGATGTGGCATATGTATGCATCAGAGAGCTGCCCAAGGCTGCACGAAGGCAATGAACAACAAGACGACAACTTTGGCGAAATGGCAAGTGTAATAAAAAATTTCCCCAAAAAGAATACATGACGACAATAAATCCGATGACAGGAATTTTTTCGTTGTAGAGACAATTACCAAGTCAAGAAAACTTGCCAACAATCGTCCTTCTAATATGTTTGTATACTTTGTATGTGCAGTCTTCTTCTAGGCCAATACATAGCTGCTATTATAATCCAAAAACAGTCTTCTTCAATAATATATTTATAGGAATCTGTATATTTATTCATTCATTCCTGTCTTTAATTTTATCATAATTGGGGTATAGTTGGGGTATAGTAAGTCACTGTTCTATGACTATAACCTGATTTACTTCAATACTTGAATTCAAAGCTACAACGTCCTATTTTAGTCTCAGCTCTTTCCTACTAATATGTGCACCCTGTATATGCAAACATAATAATATGTATATTATACCGAATTTAATCATTTCTTATTGCTAAATTTATCCCTTACACTGAGTTTTTAAACTGAGCTATACCAAATCATTGTTACGCCATTTATTATTCAATCAAGTAGCTAAAATGATTGTAATAGTTGTTTCTGTTGTTGTTGTTTGTTGTTATTGGTGATGTGTTCCGTTTCATGATTACATTCCTTCCGTCATTAGTTATATATAATTAGAGCCGATTCATATTGCTTGAATAGTCTTAAAGAAACTACACCACTCTATACTCCCTCTAAGCCCCCACGTCTTCTTTCACTTGCTCCTATAAAACGGCTTATTTAGAAGTATTTCAAATTAGGTTAAGATATTTCAAATAGCGATTTAATATAATAATAAAACAAATTATTTAATTTGGTTAGACAAAACTGATTGCTATAACATATCGTTATAAACTAATACCTCTAAACCAAACCTCTAAACTAAACCTCGTTAATAAAAATTAAGGAATAACTGGATTAATTGCTTAAGAGCACAGGCTATCTAACACTTATTCTTATCATATACACGGAAATTGACATAAAGAGCTTTCTGAAGTCACTCGAATTAAATTCAAGGACAATAAACACTAGTAATATAAAACCCAAAGCCAATAATTTCAATAGTAATTTTCTAAATTACCTTACTTTTGTATACACATGTACCCACACATGCACATAGTTACGCTTCTTTTCGAACCGTGAAACGAGCTTTGCTGAGCTACTCAATCTGCAATTACATGAACATGAAGAAGACATAAAAAATACCGTTGACCGCGCTATCAATGAGATGACTGTTGACAAAATACTAGAGGAAATCAAGCTTACTTGGTCTAAGATGGAATTCGAGACTGAACCGCATGGTCAACGTGAACTTCTTCTGCTTAAGGTTTCCGAAGAGCTGCTCGAAACCTTGGATGATAATCTGATGCAATTACAGAATATCGCTGCCTCGAAACACATCGAATTTCTGCTCGATAAACTATCGCACTGGCAGCAAACGCTAAATAGTATCGATGCGTTCATCAGCAGTTGGTTCGATGTGCAACGCAAATGGATCTATTTAGAAAGTATATTCATCGGTTCATTAGATATACGCTCTCAACTACCAATCGATGCCCAAAACTTCGAAAGAATTGATAAAGAGTTCACAGAATTGCTTGGCGAACTTGTTGGCATTAAAATTGTTATGGAGATAGTACTTCAGCAAACGAAAATATTGACGGTACTAGATCAACTACGTCATTGTCTGTCTGTATGTGAGAAGGCACTGTACAACTATCTCGAAACTAAACGCATGGCATTTCCACGTTTTTACTTCATCTCAGCTGTAGATTTGTTAAATATATTGTCTAATGGTGACTTCTGTCCATACAATAGCTTTACTTACATTTGATGCACTTTCCCTTCCTTGTCTTTATCACTCTTAGGTAGCAACACAAATATCATCAGTCGACATCTGGTTAAATTGTTCGACTCCATTTTACGCCTAGAATATGAAGCAGATTCGAATCGTGCTATTGGCATGCATTCAAAAGAAAATGACGAGTATGTACGTTTCCAAGTAACACCGAATGCTAGCCCTGCAGCGTGTGCTTACGTCGAATGTTCTGGCCGCGTCGAGAAATGGCTCGATGAAATTGTCAACCAAATGCGTTTTACACTCCACGAACTCTTCTCCCACTCGCTGCAGGCGTCTTTGGAGAAGCCACGAGAACAGTGGTTGGCTGACTGGCCAGCTCAAGTGGCATTATGTGGCAGCCAGATTTTTTGGACTATGGATGTAAATCGCTCCTTTGCCTGGATAGAAGAGGGATATGAAGTAGCCATGAAGGAGTTGCACAAACGACAAATCACTCAACTAAATGCACTTATCAATATGCTGCTAGGGGAACTACGGCCAGGAGACCGTCAGAAAATCATGACCATCTGTACCATTGACGTACACTCACGCGATGTCGTTGGCCGAATCATTCAAGCAAAAATTGAGAGTGCGTTGGCATTTCAGTGGCAAAGCCAACTTCGACATCGATGGGATGAAGTGATATTTGAAGAAGGAACATTGAAAAATCAATGGAGGGAAGACTGCTTCGCGAACATCTGTGACGCTGAATTTCGCTATGCTTACGAATATTTAGGTAACACTTCCCGTCTTGTTATAACACCTCTAACGGACCGGTGCTACATCACTCTTACTCAGGTGAATAACTAGCGCCCAAGATTGACTAAATTAGGATGAGCCGAATACCTTCACAATATTTAGCAGCCCAAATAAAATTAATAATTGCTTTCCTTTTATTTCATGATTTCCTTTCTTGCTGATTTCTTGTACAGTCGTTGCACCTTGTAATGGGAGGCGCTCCTGCTGGTCCCGCAGGCACAGGTAAAACTGAAACTACAAAGGACCTAGGTCGTGCGCTAGGTGTTATGGTGTATGTATTCAACTGCTCCGAACAGATGGATTATAAATCCTGTGGCAGTATTTACAAAGGACTAGCCCAAACCGGCGCTTGGGGTTGCTTCGATGAATTTAATCGTATTTCGGTAGAGGTTTTATCAGTCGTAGCGGTACAAGTAAAAACCATCCAAGAAGCAATTAAGGTCTGTAATTCAAGTTAACCTCTATCAACTAAGAGATCTCTTCTTTTGTAAAGTTTTCCTATAAGACTATTTTTCGTCTAATTAACTTCGTAGTTACGCAAAACCCAGTTTGTTTTTATGGGTGAAACCATCCCCTTGATACCGTCTGTAGGAATCTTTATTACTATGAATCCCGGTTATGCGGGACGTACAGAATTACCAGAAAATCTCAAAACACTCTTCCGTCCTTGTGCAATGATTGTACCAGACTTTGCCTTAATTTGTGAGATTATGTTAATGGCTGAAGGATTTCAGGAAGCTCGGCTACTTGCGCGTAAATTTATCACGTTATACACACTTTGTCGTGAACTGCTTTCTAAGCAGGATCATTACGATTGGGGATTACGAGCTATAAAATCGGTGCTTGTCGTTGCCGGAACACTGAAAAGAGATGATCACAGTCGCCCGGAAGATCAGGTGCATCCGTTTGGCGAAATAAGATTACAAAATTGAAAAAAATTCAATTTGAAATTCAAATCTTCTGTTTTCTCTAGGTTTTGATGCGCGCTCTACGAGACTTCAACATACCTAAAATTGTGACAGAAGATGTACCAATATTCATGGGTCTTATTGGGGACCTCTTCCCAGACATCGATGTACCCCGTAAACGTTTCTTTGATTTTGAGAAGGCCATTCGTCGTGCTGTCGGGGAGTTAAAATTACAACCTGAGGAATCATTCCTTATGAAAGTTGTCCAATTGCAAGAGTTGCTCGATGTACGACATTCTGTCTTTATTGTTGGCAATGCTGGTACAGGAAAGACTAGAATTTGGGAAACTCTTCGTGAAACTTATCAGATAGAGAAGCTAAAACCTGTCTGCAACATATTAAATCCAAGAGCTTTATCTAATGATGAACTATTCGGCGTTGTAAATTCAGCAACCCGTGAATGGAGAGACGGCCTATTCTCTTCAATTATGCGGGAACAATCCAACCTATCGACAAATGCTCCAAAGTGGATCGTATTGGATGGGGATATAGATCCCATGTGGATCGAAAGCTTAAACACTTTGATGGATGACAACAAAGTTCTAACGCTGGCTAGCAATGAACGCATTTCTCTAAAAAAGGAGATGCGATTACTTTTTGAAGTAGGTCACCTAAGAGCTGCCACTCCGGCGACAGTATCCCGAGCTGGAATTCTTTACGTAAATCCACAGGACTTGGGTTGGTCACCGTAAGATGAAAACTTGCAAAATATCACAACCATTAATTTTTCACTTTTTATCTTCGACCTTATAGATATGTTACATCGTGGTTGGAGACACGGGCTAATATTATTGAACGGAGTATCCTCTGTACGCTCTTTGAAAAATATTTTCCTTCTCTGTTACAACGTCAGCGAGATTTTCGAAGAACCACCCCAATTACCGATATGTCTATGATTCAGATGACTTGCTATTTACTTGAATGTCTCTTAGAAGCTTGCAACCGTGGCGGAAAAATCGTAGCTGACGATTGCAAAGCAGCAGCATCATATGTACTGCAACCATCAGTTAACTGTTTATCAGAGTCCTCTGAGCAAGCACTGGAGGTTATTTTTGTTTATGCCGCAATATGGGGATTCGGATCCTCTCTACATCAGAATCAGATAACGGATTGGCAATATGAGTTTCATAAGTGGTGGGCAGCTGAATTTAAAGATATAAAATTTCCGACACGCGGTACCATCTTTGACTACCATCTAGATTTAAACACCTTAAAGTTTGTACCATGGGACTCAATGGAAGCAATGAAAAAATTTAATTTCACCGATCAGGATACGCCCTTACAGGCATGTAGAAACAGTTCTGATTCTTGATCCTGCCCTTTTGCGAACTTCCACTTTTTTCTCTATGACAGAATTTACTTGTTCCCACGATAGATTCAACACGGATTTCCTATTTCCTAAAACTATTAATTGATCGCAATCGACCATGTATGCTTGTAGGTCCATCGGGATGCGGTAAAAGTGCTATATTTCGTGAAATATTCAATGATTATTCTAATACCCAAGAATTTGAGATGCTTTCGAGAAATTCTACCAACGTGATTACTCCTGTTTCGAGATCTGCACTTCGTCTGCCTTCCGTTAAATCGTTGTCCACTACAGTCCAAATAACACATTTCAATTTCTACACAACGTCCGAAGTCTTTCAGAAGACACTCGATCGGCAGCTGGAAAAGAAGTCGGGGCGCGTGTATGCACCAAATGGCCCAAGCAGACGACTTTTTTACCTCATTAATGATTTGAACATGCCACAAGTGGACAAATATGGTACGGTACAGCCACATACTATCATTCGTCAATTTATGGACTACAAGCAGTGGTAAATATGTCCGGGAAATGATAAAATTTCATTAAATTATTTAATATAATATACTATGACTTCGACAGAAAGATAATCTTTTTAACCAAATACTTCTCACCGCTTACCGTTTGTGGGTTTTTGTCTTCTTAATAGGTATGACCGTCAGCGGTTGCAACTCAAAGATATTCATCACTGCCAATTTGTAGCCTGCATGAATCCCACGGCTGGGTCGTTTACTATCGATCCTCGCCTTCAGCGACACTTCTGTGTATTTTCGCTGGCTGCACCAAGCGAGGACACATTACAACGCATATTCGTCACAATACTAGAAGCCCATTTAAACAACCCTTTCCATGGCTTCAGCAAAGAGGTCAAATCTGTTGGACAAACACTCGTACAAGTGGGCATTGCTTTACACCGACGTATGGAGCATGTTTTCATGCCGACGGCTGTCAAGTTTCATTACGTCTTCAATTTACGTGACTTAATAAATATTTATCAAGGTTTGGTTAATAGCGTGGGTGTTGTTGTGGAAAACACATCGCACGGACACAGCAGTTGTGGTTCCCCTTGCACCAAGCCCAAAGAACTAATACGTCTGTACGTGCATGAAGCTTATCGTGTCTACCACGATAGACTGGTCGATCTCTACGACATTAAAACCTTTAGAACTTCGATAAGAGATGTATTCAAAAAGGATTTCGAAGACTTTGACGAGGATTTCGTGTTTTCCGAGCCCTTGATTTACAGTCACTTCGCACAATCACTAGTCGACCAGAAATACATGCCTCTGCGGAGCTGGGATACTCTCTACCAACTACTTATGGAAGCACAAGCAAACTACAACGAAACGGTGGGCTATATGAACCTTGTAATGTTTGAAGATGCTATGGTGCACGTCTGCCGGTGCGTCAATGTTAAGTATTTCGATTGAAACTATTTCTCCTCCTGCTTTTTCCCTCTCTCTCTCTCTGTCCATCTAGTGCTTCCTTCTGTGTTTCCACACTGTCTTCTTACCTCTATTTCTATCTCCCTCTTTCTCTCTCTCCTTCTCTTTCGCTCGAATTGATTGGCTTCCCTCGCTTTTCATTCTCAGAATTAATCGTATTCTCGAAAATCCACGCGGCAACGCTCTGCTTGTGGGCGTTGGTGGTTCTGGAAAGCAAACGCTTGCACGGCTAGCTGCCTTCATCTCCTCCCTCAACGTTCATCAAATACAGATTAAACGTGGCTTTGGTCTTCAGGATATGAAGGACGAAATTGCTGCACTGTACATGAAGGTCGGTCTGAAGAACGTCGCTTCCATTTTTCTTCTCTCCGATGCCCAAATTCCACATGAGTCCATTTTAATGCTAATCAATGACCTGCTGGCCACCGGCGAGATACCGGAACTCTTTAGTGAGGATCAGTTGGATACCATAGTGAATGGAATACGAAACGAAGTGAAACAATGTGGATATCTTGACTCAAAAGACAATTGTTGGCGCTTCTTTGTGGATAAAGTGCGTCGCTTATTAAAAGTGGTTTTGTGCTTTTCGCCAGTCGGACAAACATTACGAGTTCGGGCACGCAAATTTCCTGCTATAATCAGTCGAACGTGCATAGACTGGTATCATGAATGGCCAGCGACAGCTTTGGAATCCGTATCGAAGAAATTCTTAAACGAAATTGAGAATATTTTCCCGGTAAACAACTGCTGAACAGAAAAAGCTGATCAATTAAATTTACTTAAATTAGATTAAGAAAATACTTTTCAAAGCTCTTCTCAAACAACTTTCGCATCAAACAACAATCAACAACTATCATTTTAAATTGTTCCTTAAGTCCATTCTTACACATTGATTTTCCTTTTGTAGCACGACCTAATTGACCCTACCAGTGGCTTTATGGCCTTTGTGCATGGAACCGTTAATCAGATGTCGAGAATCTTCCTCCAAAACGAAAAACGTTACAATTACACAACACCGAAAACCTTTCTCGAGTATATTTTTCTCTTTCGAAAGTTGTTAACGCAAAAAAACAACGAATATACTCAACGCATTCAACGATTACAGAGTGGGATGTCGAAGCTGGTTGATTGCGCCCGCCAAGCAGACCGATTAAAGGTAAATCAACAGCAGGATGCTGTCCTGTAAATTTTTTAAAGCCACCATTTGTTCATTGTGAGGGAAAATTAATACTATAATGAATTCAAGTAGATGCTTTACTAAAGGATTCATAGATTAATTACATCAATCGCATTACGATTAATCTTATCTTTCTGTTTCTCTGTAGAATCAACTCGCGACTCAAGAAGTTCAACTGAATATTAAAAATGTCGCTGCTGACAAATTAATTGTCATCGTCAGTGCCGAAAATGAGAAGGTGAAACATGAGCAAGTGCTTGCTTCCGAAGAAGAGGGGCGAGTAAGGCTCATCGAAGAGGACGTGTCTATAAAAACAAAGATGTGTGAGGAAGATTTACGTAAAGCGGAGCCATCTCTTGAGGCCGCCCAGACTGCTCTAAATACATTAAATAAAAATAATCTAACCGAACTGAAATCCTTTGGCTCCCCACCTAGAGCGGTGGTCAACGTGTGTGCAGCTGTTATGGTACTTTTGGCGAAGGATGCAAAAATACCACGTGACCGCAGTTGGAAAGCTGCCAAACTGATGATGGTACGGGTTGATCAGTTTCTCAATGATTTGGTTAATTATAATAAGGATAATATTCATCCAAATATTATTGAGGTTTTGCAAGGATATCTAAAAGTGAGTTTCAAACGACATTAAAATTAACAAATATCAAAGACCACTTGATCTAAAAGAACTGTTTAATTTAAAAGGACCCCGAATTCAATCCTGATAAAATTGTACAAAAGTCTGTAGCAGCGGCCGGTCTTTGTGCGTGGGTTATCAATTTGCATCGATATCATCAGATATTCCTCATAGTTGGACCGAAGCAGAAAGCCCTACAGGATTCCCAAAATCAACTAAGGCAAGCTCGCGATCGTTTACAATTCCTCAAGACGACAATAAATGATTTAGAGGCGAGGCTAGCGGCTATACAAGCTGAATTCGAGCATGCTGTGGAGGAGAAACAAAAATGCCAGCAGGAAGCTGACAAAACGGCATTCACCATTAATTTAGCTCATCGCCTTATTAGCGGATTAGCCAACGAAAACGTACGTTGGAAAGACTCGGTACAGAGGTAGGCCTTCACCATATACTGCTCCTAATCCTGAAGAAGCCTTCTATTATTTCTCACAGTCGTTTACGCTTACAATTTTTACTAAAAATTTTTCTAACGGAATATTAGCGAACTCTTGAAACATATTATAATTAGCATTAGCATTTAAGTAGATATATCTTTATCAGTGAAATCACTGTATCGAAAAATTAACTACCTCACAACTCGAACATCTAAACAAGCCTTAATCATCTCAGTTTCCACATTATATATCAAAATTTTCTTGATATTAATTTGTGTAACTAACATCTAAATTTATTCTTCAGACGAAGAATATGTGGCTTTTGACGTGCTCAAGTATCCACCCTTATTTCAATAATTTTGCTTATTTGGGCTCAATGACGTTACTAATTATCAAAGCGCCCGACTCACGCTGCCAAGTTAGTGATAACTTTACTTTATTAAGATATATAGTGAAATTCAATTTATTCAAATTTAATTTAAATAAAGTATTTAACGTTTACACATAAATCTTTTATGAAGAGCTAAAATATTGCTAATAATATATCGATATGAATTGCTAAAATATTGATATGAATATTGGAAGCAATTTTCTCCTTAATTAATTCAAACAAGTAAGAATGCAAACTTCAGCCTGGTCAAAGCTTATATACACCACCACAACCATCCCCACACCACGGAAAATATTTTTAATTTCTAAATCCAATAAATAGTAGGCGGCCCACTCCCGTTTTACACAATTTCGGGAATTACATTATGACCGCTCGTATAAAATGTCATCTAAATATCTCCAACCGTTTACGAAATATATCTAACTTCTGTATCAGTGGGCGGACCACGCCTATCTTTGCAAAAAAATAATATAATATTTTATAATGATATCTCTGATTTTTACTATATTTTTCATTTTGAAATAAAATTTCGTTTCATTTTCAGACATAATTCAAAAATACGCAATTTACACCGCGAAAACTACGGTAATAATAAGTGATATTATATGTTAAGCATTGCCCAAAATGTAAAATTCAATATATCAAAGAAATCAAATATTGAAAGGTTGTACCAATTCCTTCCACCCAAAATATGCCAACCAGGCAAACCAAGCATCCACTAACTACGACGCTGTTTGGGATTTGTTGGCATATTTTTAAACCTGAATTTCTCGCATTTAACCGTCTCTTGATTCAATATTCTTGAAATGGTTGACATTTACAATACTACGGCGATGACATACTTTGAAATTCAGATTAAAATGTCTTACCTTGGAATTCATTAGCCTTATTTTGAAGATTAATATCATGTTATTTCTCAAAGCAAGGAAAGCAAGGAAATCAATGAATTGAAAAGTAAGACACTCTGAACAGCATAAACTAAATTTTACCAGAGATACATGCGTGCCCCTGAGTCTAAGTCCTTCCTTCCACCCCAATTATGTTCATTTTTTTAGAAAAATGCACTAATTTTGTTTGAGGGAAAAATGAAAAATTAAAAATGGGAGTGTTTTAGGAGCGAGTGCCAAGTAATGAGGCAGTGGAACCTTCATACTTCCAGCTCCCCTCCCGCCATTTTTCTCACACTATCATTAGCAGTGTTTTCCTCTAGAGTTAATGTATGATCCTTTTTTCCCTTAAAAATCTCAGAAAGACCAAGCAATTTTTAACTGAAATGAAAAGGAGACGGATTAAAATAATTACGATTGATAACGAACCCAATAAAAATAGATAATAAAAATGCACAAGTTTAACAACATGAGGTACTCGTAAAGGTATACAGCAAAATTTATCAATCCTTCTTGAAAATCCGTAATATAAATACTTTATTATATTTGAAAATGTTGAAGGAATCGCGAAACTTTTCAAAATGGTTCCTTTCGAAAAAACGCAATCAATAAATACCTGACGAAATTTATTTAGGGCTTACGCCCCTCTTGCCACCACCTACCGTCACCACCCCCGATATGCCTTTTTTTGCACAAATCGTAGATCACAAAGGGTAGTATTTTCGAACAGACTTCTCAAATTAACGTAAGCACCAATAAATGGCTTCAATTTAACAAAAGACGCCAAAATGAATTCTTAGTTTACCCTCCACCCATCCTCCACATTTGCATGACATATTATGAGAAAAATAGCTATCGCAGCAATTTCTGCTTGCACTCTTAACGCTCCTTATTACCAACATCATTATTATCAATTTTCTTTTCAAAATTATTCTCTTCCGTTTGCAGTTTACAAACCAAAATAGCTACATTACCTGGTGATATTCTTATAATGTCCTCCTTCCTATCGTATACTGGATGCTTTACAACGCGCTACCGGCATGAGTTGCAGAATACGATGTGGATGCCAAACTTTTGCAAAATTAAAGTGAGTTTAAATCAAAACAAGAGGGCCTAAGTGCGACAGCTTTAAGAAAATGTACTGGATATTTTTAGCCGCAAATACCGTACACCAAAGGCATTGATCCCATGACACTTTTCTCTGATGATGCCCAGATTGCGTTATGGAACAATGAGGGACTTCCCATGGATCGCATGTCAACAGAGAATGCAACCATTCTACAGTTTTCTACACGTTGGCCACTAATGATTGATCCGCAGTTGTGAGTAATTATAATTCATAGTCAACATTTTTGGGGTCTTTTTTGATTTTGTTTTCATGTTCACCGCAGGCAAGGCATAAAATGGATAAAAAATCATTATGGAAGCTCTCTAGTAGTTATCCGTCTTAATCAACGTGGGTATGTGGAAGAGCTGGAGAAATGCATTGCGCGCGGTGATACGGTACTCATCGAACATATCGAAGAATCAATGGATACTGTACTTGAACCTCTACTCAGCCGAGCATTAATCAAGAAAGGTTGTTATATACGCATTGGCGACAGGGAAATTGACTTCAATCCACACTTTAGACTCATCTTACATACAAAGCTTGCCAATCCTCACTACAAGCCTGAAATGCAGGCTCAAACGACTCTTATTAACTTCACTGTTACACCAACTGGTCTGGAGGAACAGCTTCTGGCCGA
Source organism: Physocephala rufipes (assembly GCA_963966595.1). Taxonomy (NCBI): domain Eukaryota; kingdom Metazoa; phylum Arthropoda; class Insecta; order Diptera; family Conopidae; genus Physocephala; species Physocephala rufipes. The sequence continues at coordinate 44,747,265 of OZ016501.1, forward strand.
AGTTGTCCGTATCGAACGTCCTGACCTTGAAGGCATGAAAACCGAAGTCACCGCTCAGCAAAACAAATTTAAAATTGCTTTAAAAGAGCTCGAAGATGAGCTACTGGTACGTCTCGCATCCGCTGGAGACAATGTTTTGGATGATCATGCGCTAGTCGTCAACCTAGAGACTACAAAACACACTGTCAATGAAATTGAGTTGAAGATGAATGAAGCACATGCCACCACACTGCAGATTGATGAAGCGCGCAATATTTATCGCACTACTGCTAAGCGTTCAGCCATTTTGTACTTTCTTCTTACCGATCTGAGCAAAATCAATCCAATATATAAATTTTCGCTGAAGTCATTCATGGTCGTTTTCAAACATGCCATAGCGATAGCGACTCAGGATGAAAAACAAGAAAATCGAGTCACCCATCTCGTATCTTCGATTACATTTCAAATGTTTCAATATACGATGCGGGGATTATTTGAGGTCGATAAGTTGACGTTTACAGCGCACATGATCCTCCGCATAATGGCTGCAGAGCACCAGATCTCCGCAGACGAAATTGACTTCCTACTGCGTTACCCCCACGATCCAAATACTCTGTCATCATTAGACTTTGTTGATCGCAATGCTTGGGGTGGCATTAAGACACTCGCGTTGATGATTCACTTCTATGGTATTGACAAAGACATAGAGAGTTATCCGAAGCGTTGGCGTAAATTCGTAGAGAGCAATGCGCCAGAGCGAGAACAATTCCCAGGCGAATGGAAACATCGGTCACCGCTGCAGAAACTCTGCATCATACGTGCTCTACGCCCCGATCGCATGACATATGCAATGAAGTTAGTATTATCATTTCTTCCACCATTTTAATTATTTAATTTTTCCTATTTAATCGCAGACTTTTTATCGAACAAACTATGGGTCGTGAATATTCGAATGTACAGTTGCGATCGTTTGACGATATATTCAAAGAAATAAATGCCACCACTCCGGTATTCTTCCTACTTATGCCCGGAGTTGATCCACTAAACGATGTAGAGCGTTTGGGAACAAAGCTTGGGTATTACGAGTCCGCTGGTACACTTTACAATATTTCGCTGGGGCAGGGTCAGGAGCGTATTGCTGAACAGGCTATTAATAAGGCGTTGGCGTCCTCGAACCAGTGGGTGATTTTGCAGAATATTCATCTAGTAGTTAACTGGCTGCCGACACTTGAAAAAATTATCGAAGGCATCGTCAGTGAGGGGGAATTCCATTCAGATGTCAGAGCTTCCACTTCTAATTTCCGTTTATTCATAACTGCCGAACCGGCGCCAGATCCCGAGTATCATGTCATACCGCAAGGAATTTTGGAGTCTTCGGTGAAGATTATCAATGAACCTCCGAGCGGAATGGCAGCTAATTTACACAAAGCTTGGGATAATTTCAATCAGGAAACCCTAGAGATGTGCACACAAGAGGCCGAATTCAAGTCGATCCTCTTTGCACTCTGCTACTTTCACGCAGTAACGGGACAACGTCGAAAGTTTGGCCCACAAGGATGGAACAAAACCTACCCATTTAACATGGGAGATCTAACCATCAGCGCTAATGTGCTTCACAACTATTTGGAGGGCAAAAGTCGCATCCCATGGGTGGATCTACGATATCTATTCGGTGAAATTATGTATGGCGGTCATATTACGGATGATTGGGATAGGCGCCTCTGTCTTACATATCTGGAAGAGCTGTTGCAACAGCAATTAATAGACGGTGAGTTTCAGTTGTGTCCTGGATTTCCGGCCCCACCAAACCTCAATTTCGACGGCTACCACGACTACATTACCAAAATGTTACCTGCCGAATCTCCTGAGCTCTACGGATTAAATTCAAATGCCGAAATTGGTTATCTCACCACCGCCTCTGAGAATATGTTGCGCACGATATTCGAGTTACAACCACGAGAATATGAACTAAGTACTAGTTGCGGCGCTCCACGTGAAGAATTAGTTCGGATTATGGTTGACGATCTACTAGACAAACTGCAGGATGAATTTAATTTGCAGGCATTGCTAGACCGAGTGGAACGTAAAACACCATTTGTGGTGGTAGCTTTACAAGAATGCGAACGCATGAATGCTCTCATACGTGAAATCAAACGTTCACTGCGAGAATTATTGTTAGGGCTTAAAGGCGAATTGACAATTACGCAAGGAATGGAATCGCTTGATCATGATATATTCTACGATCACATACCAGCTACATGGACAGCTCTAGCTTACCCGAGTCTTTTGGGATTACAGCGTTGGTTCGCCGATCTGCTACAACGTATCAAAGAGTTGAAAAGTTGGCTAGGCGACTTTAAACTCCCCTGCACAATTTGGTTAGGCGGTCTATTCAATCCACAGAGTTTTCTTACGGCCATCATGCAAGAGAGTGCACGAAATCATGATCAGCCTCTAGATCGAATGCGTTTATGTTGCGATGTAACAAGAAAGCATAAAGATGAAGTAACGTAAGTATTGGTGGCGCAAGACCGATTTAGAAGATCCACGGTAATTACAACATTTTAGAGAAATTTAAATCGAAGAAAAATCAACCAAGGCTGTAAATATTCTCATATAGAAGCTCATTACCTACACTTTCTTCTCCCTTTCAATTTAACAAAAAATCATAAAAAGATAATCATCAATTTATGTCAATCCTACCACATAGTTTGCCCCCTGCTGAAGGAGCATTCGTACACGATCTTTACTTGGACGGCGCCAGCTGGGACAGCCAACTGAACTCCATCGTTTCGCAGAAGCCTAAAGAATTATTGTGTACGATGCCTGTAATTTACGTCCGCGCAGTTGTTCAGGATAAGCAAGAACTTCTGAATATCTATGAATGTCCTTTATACAAAACACGGTAAGTCTTATAGGAGGAAGAGATCAGGGATGAAGGGGAAAACTACTGCAAGAAATCATTGTACTTAGCGTTTTTAAAATATATTGGTAATAAATATTTAACTACTTCCTTCCTTCTCTCATTCTTCAAACATATAATATAATCTTTCTATTCTTGTCTCGCTTTCCACTAATTATTATTGTCTTCTTCTTTCGGTAGATCACGTGGGGACACATACGTTTGGACATTCAATTTGAAAACACGCGAGCGACCTGCAAAATGGATTCTAGGTGGAGTCGCGCTTCTCCTACAACCATAATTGAAAGCAAAAGAAACAACAAAGGCCGTACTTCTTAACGATCCAAAACAGAATTCAGATAAGAATTAAAACACCAACAGAATTATTTAACACTTTTATGGGAGCACATCTCTTGATATCAGTGATGTAGCAGATTTCGCTTTTGTTTATGCTTGATGTTTTAAAATAATCATTAAGGAATATGAAAATAAAAGGCAAACATTAAAAAAGTAGTAAAACAAGTATGCAGTAATAAATTTTAAAAAATTCTAAGATTTTCACAGAATTTCTCCTTAATTAATTGGTTTCATAATCTTCTTTCTCTGGCTGACTGACCTTCTGATTAAAAAAGTGTTGAAAAAATGATAAAAAAGATCACAACAAACAAATACAACCAATTATGCCATTTGAACGAAGTTTGTCTTCAACATTTTCAGAATGCTTCGAATGAAAATTTTAAGCATTTGTCATTTTTGCAAAAATAATAAAATAGAAAAGCAATAAAAATTATTTGCTCTTGCCAAATATTCAAGACCAGATAAATGAAACGAATGTGTAATTTTTCTTCGTGTGATGATTATTAAATATTTTTATTCACTTTCGCTTGTCTCGAATACTTTGTTGAATGAATACTTTATTATCTTATATATTTATTATATTCATTATCGTTGCCAAGGTCGTTCGCGTTTAAAATTGTTTAGTTTAAGTTCAATATAATTATATCTTAATTTTATTCTATGTTCCTTTTGCATATACTTTTCATATATCCATCAATATATATTATCATAATATATTAATAAATATATCATATATTATATTTTGCATATTTGTACCTACACAATTAAACGAAATCAATTGGATTGTGTTCATTATTTTTAAAATTTAATTAAATGTACCAAGAGTGGCCCAAACGTTAAATATGATAACAATGAAACAGTTACAATTTTCCTTTAATTGTTGACTAATCCAAGAAATTAATAACAAATTTATAAATATTTATTTTTTACAAATCGATTCCAATATTTTTATATTTTTAATTTTCAATTTACAATTTTCTTGGCAGCCAAAAATTAAGAAAATAATAAACTCAAAAAATTGCCTAAATGTATAAAATATATAAGCCCAATCTAGACATCCTAGACTGGGAACATGTATACACTTCCACAAATAAATTGTAAATTAAACTCGTCTGCAACCCGAAGTCTTGTAACAACCCAAATCCTGAACCAATGGACGATCCTCTTTAAGCAGACTCTCCTCTTCTAATATTCTCAAATATATTCATCTGAGCAGTGAGATTTCAACCCAAATCTTGGCTAAATTCGCCAACTACAGATAAAAAAAATGACAACACGAATTTTGTTGAAGGCTATTTTATCAAGATCAATGACAATCAAATTTTTGTGTAGAAAGTCCTCTTAAAAAAAGACCTCAGCTGCCTCTTAAATTCATAGAATTACTCTTTAATTAACTTTCTTCAAAAAAATGTGAAGACAAGAAATTTCACAATCCACACTTATGTATAAACTCATTTGCAATATGAAAAGAATCTTGATTGTATACGTGTATGCGTATATGTGCATGTGTTGTGTACGTGTGTGTGTATGCGCGTGTTGCATTTTCCCCCGAGAATTAATATTGCTAAAGAAATTCTAAAATTATTTTCATTTTTAGCACATTTTTATAACGGCTTTCTTAGAGTAGAAACGTGTTTATTTGTTGTTCTTCGCATAAAGGTATTTACTGATTTTTTTATAAATTTACTGCTTAACTACAATTACAATATTCCAAAATTAAATTAAGTGGACACACGAGATTTGTAAAATAAATAAAACCAACATTCCTTAAGTTTATTAATTTTCACAAACAAAATACCAAATAAATGATAATGACATAGTTCTATTTTTATGAGTGAAACATTACTAAATTAATCAATTTCCATGAAAGCATATATTTAAAAAATAGTAACAAAAAATAAAAACCATTTGAGTTCGAGGATAACCTAAAAATATATATGCTAATGTAAAATATTTAATAATATAAAAATCATAACCATTGAATACGCTGTAATAGTAAATTTCTTTGCTAAAATACAATAATCATCACATCGTGAAATTAAATCCAATTAATCAAAATTTACAGAACTACGGAACAAATCACTGGACCGAATGTCCTCCAGCAACGACCAGCGTGATTACAATGGTGAACCTGGATGCCAAACATTGGAGGAGGTCAACAAAATGTTTCGTAATTTCTGGGACCCCACGACGTATTGGCAGTGTGAAGCGCAAGGAAGGCCGGCGCGTCTTAAACGTTGTCCCCAAACACAACTTTTCATGGACACAAAAGGAACCTGCGTCGAATACACTGAATGGCATTGGACCGATCCTGCTGAACCACCGAGTAAACCAAATAGATATTAATATGAAAATGTTTGAATTGAAAACACGGTGATATATATGAAAAAGCCAACTTTATTCCCAACTAATTTATCGATGGCTTTGAACAAACAATTTCAGTCCAAAGCGTTTTTTAACAATAAAGTTATAATTATAAATAGTAAAGATTTCATTACAAAATATAAGGTTATAACTACATAAACGTGTAGACTTATTCAACTCACAAACGAAATAAATATTTCCAAAAAACATTGTTTTTCCTTTTTTCTTCATTCTGGAATGATTTAATGTTAAGCGAAACGTAAAGTATGAAAACAATAGTATATTTTATACGTTATTTCTTTCTTTCAGAAATTATGCGTACTCTTCCAAACTCATTTAAATTCATGCATTTGTTTGTCTTAATTAAAAATATTTGTGAACCAAACATATTTTTTCGGTTGTAATATTTTTGTTCGTTTTAAATGTATGTATAAATGCTTTTAATATGAAATATAATAATTCTATAATAACTGAATGTTTTATTAAGTATGGAAAATATTTTATGCTTAGCTTACAAAAATCGAACAAATTTTGATTCAAGTTTTATCAGTTCAATTGCACTACACAAATAAACATCACAAGGCCCATATCGTTTCTTGTCTCTCATTATACCATTCCAACAGAAATTTTCTATAAGTTATCAGTTTAACTCGGAAAATGATAATAACCAATAATAACTTTTGTTCTCTTTGCTAGTATTTAAATCGAATCGAATTTTTTGACTCCATAAACTATGAAAAATTACGAGGAATGAATTGAATAATTTATAAACGGCAATGCCGTTTCAATTTAATTACAAGATAAACAAAAACAGTCATTGTCTGTCACTAGCTAACGATAAAGATAAAGGCTTCAACATATTTTTTATATATGTAGCATTGTCTTATTGTTCAAATCCGAGACTATTTGAACAAATTGCATTGTAAAGCTAGTCAGTATGTGCTACTTCTTACTCTCTCAACTTGGTCATCGTTTCTGTGCGAATTGAATGAAATCTATGGTAACCTTTTAGAGCTCGACATGTTCTCCAGCTTTACTGATCACTTTCAGTTTTTCAACTTTGGGTGGTTTCGCATCGGCTGGGATTTTTTCTTCAACAGGAGCTGGGTGTTTAGGTGGTACACGCTTTTGTGTTGATCCGGACGTGGGAGGTTTTATGGTAGTGGTTGTTGTTGTTGTCGTCGTCGTCACAGGCGATTTTGGGGTGTGTTCTTTTGTTGACGGAGGCAACTTTGTAAATGCTATCGGTTTCCGTGTATTCGTAGTTATTGGTTTTGGTGTGGTAGTTGTTGTAGACGGGTGCGCAACAGTGACTTTGGACGTAGTTTGTTTAGTCGTTGTCGTTGGTTTAGTGGTCGTAGTTGTTGTGGGTCGTCGTGTTGTCGTCGTAGTAGTAGTAGTAGTCGGTTTCACAGTCGTCGTGGTAGTGGTAACCGTTTTTCGCGCCGTAGGTTTACTAGTGCTGGTGGATGTCGCAATCGTTTCCGTAGTAGCTGCCACTTTTGGACCTTTTACAGATGCTTCCAATCGTACACCCTCGTAACGTACGTTACTTATTTTAACTCCAGAAGTTAAAGGTTTCTTGACCCGCGCCAAAAAACGATTCCATGGGGAGCCCAAATAGAGATGATCATAAAATTCCAAAACATGCGATATTGAGCCCACTGACCTATCAGATCCGTGTAACGATCCGACAATCTTACCGCTCCAGTTAACGCGTACGATTGTAGAACGTTTGGGTGCCAAAAATTTGATGCTTTCACCGTGGCCAATAAAGTGAGCGAAGTGCTGACAAATCTTATTTGGATAGACACTGTTCAGTTTTTTAAATGGTAGCTCAAAAAGACTAAGTACGCGTGCAAAAAACATGCGTAGATTAGGAAAACGTGAGAACATTGCAAAACCAGAAGGATGATCGCTATCTACCGCCATAACCAACGGTACCCAAATTCCATCAGCATCTGGAGTAAGATTATCAGGCATGCCAGGCAAGCCTTCTACAAACACTTCTCTCTGACCGGCTTTAGCTCCCTTTAAATGGAATTTTATCAAACGCATAGCACCCGTTTCAGCCACAATTATGAATTCTTCACTAGGGTGAAGAGCAATTCCATTAGGGAAATACAGCTCATCAAGCAGGACGTCACTTACGTTACGCGAACGAACATACTTGAAGAGACTAAATAAATGTGTAAAAAATAAAATTGCAAGTTTGGCAAATGCTTACCGTCCCGACGGATTGGCAAACGAAGTATAAACGAGGTCCTGCAGTGTAAAATCAGAAGAGCTGTCCGTCCAATAAATGTCGCCTCGCTTATCAACAGCAACAGAATTAAAAATTTTAGCTTCTCGTGGTATCTCCTTTCCATCAAGTTCCTGATTTGGTGAAATAAGTATTTTCTTCTTGCCACTTGTTAGATCTATTTCCCAGATGCCATAATAAGCATCAGCAACTATCAGACCGTTTCCAATAGTATCAAAGGCCAGGCCCAAAGGACGTCCGCAGCGCGCTTCCTCTGATATGTCTTCTGTAATAAATTAACAAAGAATACAAAACACAATGTTCAGTTGTAAAGATTACATGAAAATCATACCACATGGCTGTCCTAATTTGGCTACATGAGTCACATGATCGGCCGTTAACTTAATGATTTCACCACCATGGATTCCGGTATATATTTCATTTTTTCGTGCAATCAAACATTCCGGCCCATAGACGGTACCATCCAACAATCTTTCAGCACCATCTAAATGTGACGTGGTTTCGAGAGCACCTTTCAATTCCTTGGTGGGGGCAATTCTTTTCGATTGATATAGAAAAATAAACAGATTCATTCGGATAATATGAAATTTGAAACTCACTCAAATTCTCGGAATGGGAAAGTGGTCTTTGGTGGCAAATTAGGCAAAAGAATGATTATTACAAAGAACACCACGACAATTATTATCCTCAATGCAATGTTGTAAAGTAGACCCATTTCCGGAGAGGATATTCATATAATAATCCCGCCTCCAAGTAGATAGTAACTTAGTAACAGACACCGTGGCAAAAATGAACTTTGATTTACCGTACTTTCTTCACTGAAAGGTGTAAAAGCGCACTGCTAAATGGAATGAAGGAGAATCAATAAAGTGATATCGGCCTAATTCGTATCTTCGACCAATATCAGGGATATAATAATATGGTTAACCCTATTTGTTTAATTAATCAATTCATGAATTGACATTAAATGTGGAGAAGGAAAAATACAATTCATTACATTGACTTTTCGGATGCGGCATGTTCAACGCCCACCTTTTTCGATAGATAATGACAAGTAATGACATTTCGTAATAATGACAAATAATAACATTGACAATGATATTCCCGCCTTACATTAGGCAATATTTTCTTCCAACTTTCATAACGTCCCCATTAAAGGTCGTCGATTGCTGCTAAATAGTTCTTACTATATGACAATATTAACGCTAACGCTGGGCTGGATAATGTGAAGCACCCTGGAGAAACCTTAACTGAGTTCCCTTAGTGTGTTATTAAATAATTCTTAATTCCCGTAAGACTCTAATTTTGACAAGTCTCGGCGAGGATATTCAAACTGTCGCGAGGTTGCGTTTATAGCATGTGTCTTCAATTCAATTCAACAAACAAAAAATCTAAGGAACAAACGTCACTACTGGGATAAGATGTAATTGAAATCATTCAATGCAGCGATGTGCGATTAAAGCCCCCAAAAACACATAGACTGAACGCAATCAATGCGCTGACTATAGCGAAAACTGTCATCTTCAGTTCAATTCATACGCTAGATGAAGAGCTGCTGCACACAAACGGTAAAATGAAAAAGAACAAGCGGGCGACCAGTCCTATCAAATTAGAAATTGTTTGTCTGCGGTCAAATATAATCTTTTTCACATTTTTCGTAATATCAAATGTAATTTTGACAGCGCTTAGGCGTCAATGATCTGAATATGATGAATGTCTCCTATCAGCTAATGACAAGGGACGACACTAAACACGCCTTTTCTCCATACAATTGCTAAATGGTACAAACTTGGTTGGAATTTTGTTTTTCTTCTCTAGACATTTCTTAACAAGCGTGTATCTGCTTAAACAGTGGTAGAAATCATGTTTTGGAGGGGTTTCCATTCAAATTTAACTTTCAAAGCATAGATAAAATGGTAGCCATGCGCATTTTTGGCTTCCACTCACAAAAAGGTACAAGTTCCTTAAGGAATTGGTACAAGTTTTGCTAGAAATTTGTAGCCTGGCCGACGGCATTCTCGCGTGCGTTTTTGCACTGGTATCGATTCTATGGGGGTCGTATGTAAAAACCGGTAGAATAAGTGGTATGAATTCATTAAACATAAAAAATACAATTTCTTATTATTTAATCACTTGATAAATAAAATATAATGATTCGGTAAACAAAAACCCAAATTAATAAAGTTAGCATTTATTTCATTATAACAAACGAGTAACCGAACTACAAATTGCTTTTTCGTTATGAAACGATACCCAGGTAATTTTATTTCACTGTAATAAGTTTAGGGGCATCATAATATTAAAAGTCAATAATAGATCTATAATTTTCTTTAAATTTTTAAGAATTATATATTTCACATTGATTTAGGGATTATCCTATGCATGCCGCCATTGATTTTCTTAAAATAAAGCCTACCACTTTTGTATAAGTTTAGTGAAAATTATATAGAAACAAACTTTCTTTATATTGGGCAAAAAGTTTCCAACAGAGATAAAAAGATAGGACACTCCCAATTCACCACACGAAAAAGTGATTTGACGTCCATTTTTTATCCATTGTTTACATCACGAAAAATATACGTGAATCTGTGGCATATTGTTGCCATTGTTTGCTTTCAAACAGTTTCCAGAAAAAAGCAACAACATGTTTCATCGCGCATAAACAAAAGTGGTGTGATTTCTGCAACGATTGCAACGGCACGTGGGATAGTGCGAAGTGTCCTATCTCTTTATCTCTGCTTCTAATGAAATAATTTGGTCTTAAACCCAAATGACAAACCATTCTTCCAATTATTTTGAGATTTCAACTTAATTAAAATTTACACATAAAAACAATCCCATTCAGGTACATATTTTCACTAATGTTTAATTGAGTGTGTACCTGGTTTCTATATGTACTTCAATTTGAAGCTATTGTTTGCTTAAACAAAATCCTCTACGTGTTATCATTATAAGGGAATAAATTTGTGCGAAACGAAATGAAAAATACGTTTTAATATGGAGGTTAGTTTTAATCCCCGGTCGACTCCCGGAGTAGCTAAAACGTGATAACTGCGAACGAGCATAAATCGAAGGGCAAGTATGAATATTTAAGATAACTCTGCGTAAGTTGTCGATAAGTCCCGCGTAATATAGTTTTTCATTAGCTTTGCGCCTCTTTCTCCTTGCTTAAGTTTAGGTTAGGGTTTTTAGGTAATTCTTTCGATGGAGAAATAATTATGGTTTCGTAAGAAATAACAGGTACCTGTTTAGTAAAGTTAGAATGGGCTGATCTTACGTAGTTAAATCGTAACAATCGTAAAGATAACTTAAAATAGCCATGGCTATTAATAATTTTTTGTCACCAAGGTTCAACTGAGAACTACAGAATTGATTTGAACAGAAAAATTAATACGAATAATTGTTAACATAATTAAATGTTTATGTAATATCAGAAAATGTCATGCGTGAAATAACTATGGTGAACTACGCATTCATATATGAAAACCCTGTACGTGAGTTTCGGTCGTGTAAAAATTTTGGGGTTTTTTGCCAAAATGTTTTGTGGGAAGAGTTTCCTATCTCATTATCTCTGGTACAAACTCACATATCGTGTATGGATGTAAGCAAAATATAAAAACAACCATCAATCCACTTTTTGAGGTGAATTCAGTGCCTTATCTCTTTATCTCTGGTGGTGTTGCGTAGGAATGCAGTTTAATATTAATTCTTCATCAAATTTGTGGTCTATATAAAAAGCCAAGCAATTAATAGAGATAAATATATAATTGTATTACCTCTGTCAGTAGATTAGGGGAGACGCAGTTTTTTTATATACCACATTAATTAAGCTCATGGCTGAGAACACATTTTTCGGTAGGATTATTCTAATTAATATTACTATGAATTTATGCCATATGTATGTTTGCCTTGCATTTTCCAGGATCGGTGAGCAACACTCATGAATTCGGACAGTACATTGCCATGGAACATGAAAAGAAAACTGTTACGATGGAATCGAAAGATACAAAGCTGTCTCGTTGTAGCAGTGGCGGAAGCGGTCACACACCAACTTCATCTGCCCATAATACAGGCAATTGCTATTCCAATGCCAACTATCGCCGTCAGGCTAGAGTTTTATATGTACGTTATCATTACGAATTTTTTCCCGCGAACAGATGAAGATGATGACAGCGGTGGAGAGGATTCACGCAATGCAGCCGCCCTAAGTTACAAAGAGCGCCGACGCGAAGCTCATACCCAGGCTGAACAGAAACGACGTGATGCTATTAAAAAGGGTTACGAAACTCTGCAGGAGCTTGTTCCAACTTGTCAACATAATGATTCGTCGGGATATAAACTCAGCAAAGCGCTGATATTGCAAAAATCTATCGACTATATTGGATATCTGAATCAGCAGAAGAAAAAACAAGAAAATGAGCTCGCTTCACTACAAAAGGAAGTAACTGCTCTGCGTATAATTCAAAATAGCTACGAAAATATACTACAGCAACAACACGCTAATCCAGGACTTGAGGAAGCTCAGGTTTCGGATGAGACGAAATTTTATGTGGTAATAAAATATGAGCACTGTTTAGACATTGAAATAAATGTTATCGAATTGTCTCATCAGTCAGTGTATTCAAGCCGCGAATAGATACGCTAATTGTAGCCAAAGAATAATTAAATTTCACGATAAATTTGGCCGTACAAAATAGTTTTTAAGTTCGACTTAGGAGATTACTTGCTTATTTAAACAAATTTTGTTCGATTTATTAATTTGATTATTTATATTCACAGTTTCAATGTATTTTGGATGAGATGTTTTTGTCTTTCCAACACATACCGATGGATAATTTTACACAGCTGACTACAGGAGTTATACCCTGGTTGGAGGAACACTGTAGACCACAAACACTACGCAATATAGTTAGTCGCACTTTTCAACAAATGACCCTGCAACAAGAAGCACAAGCAATGGAGCAAGATCTAGCCGCCTTCCAACAGGGAGCAGAGGCAATGGATCAGCAATCCGACGATGCGTTCAGTTGAGTACAAAGTAATGCGTATTAAAACGCACATCTTTTAATCCAAAAATTTGAATAGATTTAATTAGTCAGATGTAAATTTTTATTTTCTAGTTAATTGGTGTTTTTCAAATATTTTGAATTATAATTTACTATTCTTTAAAATGCTTTTGATATGTACTAAATTAAAAAGCCTTAAAATTGTACAAAGTAAAAAATTCGTACCTATAAAAACTTTCATCGAATGAGAACATTTAATAACATCCAAAATTTATTTCGTTGATAAGTAAATGAACTATTACAAGATGACAGGGATATATATCGATATATATGTATAGAGCGTGTAGTGTATTGCTAATTAAAATAAGTATTCAAAACAATTTATAAAATCAATTATGTTAATTGTTTAAAATACAGAAAGTATATACACATTTACAATATTCTGCTGGAAGCTGTAATTTGAATATTTGTTAAACACGAGAGAAAACCACGAACGGTACGGACATATATAAGGTACGAAGGAGTCATAAGGCCACTTAGTCAATTCAAGTGTATAGCTTTATGATTAATTATAAATTCGAAAGAAAATATTTCAAGGTAAAACTTTAAAACGTATGTTATTTAATTCCTTCAACTTTCACACGTTCAATCAACTTTCACGAACCAAACGTGTGCGAGTCGTTGCCGTTTGTACAAAACGCGTGTAAATATCGATCGAAGACTAGACGAGTATTATATAAAATGTATCTTAACAAAGTCTCCCAACAATTATTTGCAATTATCTGTAGCCTTAAGTCCATTGCTATAAAAAGAAGTTGTAATTTTTACCATTCATACGCATCACATCTTTTTCGGATTTTCAATTTGTTACAGTGGTTATGAATTCAATCAATTCTTGGCCATCTCAGTTACTATACTGTGAAAAAGGTTACTACCTATGAAATTTTGATTTCTACAACTATCAATAAATTCAGAAATTCCAAATTCTGTTAATCCTAAAAGTGGCATTAATTCCAACAATTTGTAGAATGTATATGAATTGTGCCGTTTTACATGAAAATCCTGTGACAACTTTAATTTTAATTGTTCAAATAATACATTAATGGACGACCTTTCCACGAGGAACACAGATTCGTTGAGAAACTTTCGTATACCTTCTATTAGCACATACGTCAAACCTTGGAAGAGGTTCCCGTCTTCTATTGTGGGCAATATATTGACAATTTGAAGAAGAGCGAGTGGTAAACTATAACGAAATCCATGAGCCCGAATAAAACACACTGCTGCCAATTTACGAACTTTTTCTACTCTGTGGCCCAAAAGAGACCACATTAATTCGCGAAAACTTTGCAAATATGTAATACGACTGCTATCGGTATACAGAGCACTGTCGCGTTCATGGTGTTCCACTTGCGAAAAAAAACTTAAAAATAATATCATAGAACGGACACGTGCGCCGTTGGTATGATTTTCAGGATTTGCTGTGGATAAGTCGCAATAATTTAAAATATATTTACATGTCTTTGGTAGTTTTAGGATGATTTCCCTAAAGGTCACCTCGGTGGGTTCCCATCCAGTTGGCGTCTGAAAATCAGTTGCCTGCTTTTGTCCGACAATTTTTGGCACAAGAGCACCAAATAGTTGTAACGCAGCATTGCAAATAGTCCATTCTGGGTTATCAATGTTTTTTATAGCAGCCATCATTATATCATCGTAATAATCGATCATGACCTCCCGCAATTCAGTATCCTTTACCAAAACGCAGAGATAATGCAAATATAGTGATTCTAAGCAATCGTAATTACATGTTGCGCCCTTTGGGGAGACAATATTTTGTTCATCCAGATGTGCAAATATAATGCGCACCGCTCGATGCAGAAGAGGACGGGAGACGTTTTGTTCGTTCTTAATCACGTGCAAAAACATAATAGAGAAACCTGCACCTCGCCGTGTTGTGCTTATTTTATGTTCACGCTCCAGCAGAATGGAATTGATGCAGTTGAATAACAACGGATAAGTTTCTGAATTTAGATTTGACGGCATGGTAAGGTATTTAGTTAGTTTGCCTAAAATATTTGTTTAAAAATATGGAAAAATCAGTGTCGAAAAGATTTTTATATATAGATACATCATATTCTCGTCAATTTACTACCTATGGTTATGCCAGCCACTTCGATAGCGCCTTTGTGGCGACATTTGGTGAGCACTAAGGTATTTATTTTCAAGCATTGTTCCACACAATATATATGATGTTCATCTGACTCGTTAAAAGAAACCAAATGGCAGCCAATGGTAGACGCTACTTCACAACAAGCCTGAATCAATGGAGCAGTGTGAATTAATTTTAGAGTAAATTTAGGAATTTCAAAATATACTTACTTTTAGTGTAAACCAAAATGATATCATCAAAAATTTACGAAAATCTGCGCTGTTGTCTCCTGTGAAAGCTGACTGCTTCACCAGTATTTGTAAACTTCCATCCATCTCTTCGAAACTGGCAAGATCTGACACGGCGGGCAAAAGTATGTGTTTCGTTACACCATCGGACTTACAGATATTAAGCATTTTTAATATTTTGACAACTATATTTTCGACGAGATCTAGAATATCGTTCAATCGCGACTGCAGAAGGGTCCCATCAGCGCCGACACATATATTCATGACTTGCAAATAACCGAAAAGGTGATTCCGACTTTTGCAAGCAAGAAGAGGATCGGCTTCAAAAGGTTCCAACTCTTGTTTGAGAGTTTCAAAGCAATAAAAAAAGAGCTGTCTAACAGATGTTGAAGATTTCGAAGCAACAAAAGTGTTTATCGCTACTTGAGAATAAATTGAGCTTAGATTGCATTCATCTAAATCGCAACTATTAACCACACTCTGACACTTCACAGTTATTTCTTCAGTTTGATTGTAGCCCAACTCTTTCAATAGACTCACCAACAAATCTAAGGCATCGTCAAATCCATGGGGATCATTTAGAAGTGCTAAAAGTTTCGGCTGTACTTGCGCTGAATTAAAAATATGTTCTGTCATCAGAAACTCTGCCAATTTTTGATTCTGTACGATATTACAGTTCTTTGCATTTTTTACTGGCGATTGAGCATAAAATGTCTTAACAAGAATTTCGAATAATTTTAGAGCAAATATTTTTGGTTGATATGATGTTTGATATATATCGCGCTCTATGATCTTGTGCAAAGCTATGAAAAAATTCTTTACGCATTCTTTTAGAGAAATTGAATAATCTGAAGGGAATCTGTTAAATATTTTTGATATATAATTAAAAATAGAAGGAAGCTTGCCCAATATACTGTTTCTTACTTGAGCGCTATCAGTTCCTCTATGGGTTTCGATAAAACGTGAAATAAACTCCAAGCAATCTTCAATAGCCAAATTAGGTAAATTATCAACAACAAATTTGAGTACGAGCAGCTGTAATTCGACTTCAAGATCAAAACACCGAGTTCTCAGTTCGGTACTGCTTTTAAAAAAGTCCAGCTTCGACATTTGGAACACTTGACTTGAAAACATTATGAAGATCAGAATAAAACGGTAGTGGTGTGTGACTTGGTCTGTAAAAGTGACGAAACGATCCACAGTATCTCCTACGGCTAATTGTTGCTGGAGAAGAAGGAAGAGCTTATCTTTCTGCATAATTCGACTGAACCATTGCGAAAAGAAGTTTGTGATTTCTTGGCGTGAACCTTGTATTAGTATTTCAGTTGACAGCTGAAGAAGTTCTTCAGATTCCTGCGAGCTCAATGTTTTTACTATATACTGACTAGCAGCAAATAGACGTTTGTAACTAAGAGCTAAGCGTATGCCACGAAAAATGTTTCCGTCGTCTATTGGAAGAATACCCGTGTGGAGCGGATGAATATTCAATATACAACTTAACAGATAATATTTGTTTTTATTGGTCCAAGGCCAGAATTCAGTAATACAAAGAATATCCTGCTTTGCCCGCTGTGCATCCTTTACAATATTGCAGTATAATGTCAAGGTCTCATCACGCAATCCAGGACACTGACACTGTAATAAATAGCACACATTCTCCAAGGATATGTCAATCCTAAATGCAGGTTGCTTACGATGTATTAAATTTAATGACTTCACAATAGCCAAGAGATATTTACTATTTGCATAAATAGCTTCAACCAATGCTGCTTGACAAGCATTTCCCAATTGCACAAAATCCACACGAGTGTCAGTTGTTACCAATATCGCATTTAGCATAAGGAAATCCGCCTTGTCATGTAATCGTTGTGTTAGTCGTGTAAAATACACGTCGGGTAAGTTAAAACGCTTCAAGAGGGCATAATAGTTGCGGAAGGAAACATTGAGATCCCTTTGATTAATCGGAATATTTTCTTCGTTTTGAGAACATGCATCCTGAATGAATATTACAATTTGATCCAATAATTCCTGCGCATCTTCAGCACTTCCGACATTATTCACTTTATTCTACGGAAAGAATCGAATAAAGGATCAACCGGAACATGTAATACGTCAATACATACATCCAGGTCGGCGAAATTAATCGGTTCCTGTCTAATCGAATCTTTCCTTTCCCTAGACATGAATTTAATCAAAACTAGCTTGTTCAAAGGAATATTTATTAGGAAGTATTTAATTTAACAATTACTTTCCCAAAAGGTTAAACACATTTAGACTATGTGTATTTCCCCTCAGCAGTACCAAAAATAAAATTCATTTGCCAGAAATCAAAATTATAATGTTGCCAGATCCCCAAACTATGTATCATGCTGCATTTAAATAATTTCTCATTCTGTAAACATATAAATTTGGTGTGAAAATACGGACAGAACATTCAAATAACTCGGCCTCACACTTGTCAACACAACACAAAGAAGACGACGACGGCGAATAAGAAGAAGAGCAACGAAGGACACCAGAAAATAGAATATTTTCAAATTTTTCGTTATTGTCGACGCAACCAATGGTGTAATTTTTTATCTCTCGTTCCCAATAAAAGTCTGGCTATTTTGACAGTTACTATCGAGTTTTCGCACTGAATATTCCTACAAAATTTATACATGCTTACAGCGACATCATACAGAATATTTTTAAGAGACACATTATTAATACTCAAATACATGTTACCTCCAAACCTTCGCCGACCATTAGCCCTTCATGGTTTGGACACATCAAAATGCTGTTAACTGCCAGCATCTCTAAATATTACATTGCCTCTTGCTGTGTCACCTAGATAAGCTCGTATGGCGACGCACTACTTTCAAAATGAAATTGGAATACACAATCTTATGGATGTGACCACAATGCGGGACCCGCTGGAGCATAGATATTCGAATTTACAATTCTTATAGCTTGAACACATAGAAATTACTGTTTCTGCCGGTAGTAGCAGAAATTTCAAAATTTACATTGGCTCTTATGGGAAGTGAGAAAAAAATAATTTCTGTCGGGCAGTAAATGCAGTTACTGCCAGGTAATAGATTGAAAATTTCTAATTTTACTGCCGTCTTTTACCCTTGTTCTTCTTATTTTATTTTTGTTTTTGTTTCTTATTTGAACTGTATGAACGGAATATTCTTACACAAACTTATTGTTTACATTTTGCAAAGCATTTTGACATTCACTGCCTTCTGTCCGAGAAGTCTATGTGTTCAATGCTGAAATGCTGTTACTGCCGGCAGAAACAGTAATTTCTATGTGTTCAAGCTATTATTCTGTAACTTGCATGCAGTAAACGAGGGGTGAACGTAAACTGTTGACGCAAAGGTATTATTAAAGCTGAATTTAATGTCACCCTGAGGAGAAGCCAAAAGCAGAAGTGGAACGTTAAAGCAATTATTTTCCTTATGAAGTGACACACGTTAACCAGAAAAGGAAACAAGAAGTTGAAAGCAGATATTTGGCCCTATTCTGGCAAATCTTTTATGTAAAAGATCTGTTATTCTGTTATGTTTTTACATACAAAATTTCTATTTGTCAAATTATCTTTTATCATAACCAAAATTCGTATTCTGTGCGGCAAAATCTTTAACAGAATCTGCTATAATCTGTAACAGAATAAAAGGCAGATTTTTGTATCTGTTATGAAAATTTTTTAAATTCTTTGACATCCGTCAATTGAATAGAATTCGTAGTAGATTTCTTGTTTGAATATGCGTTTACAGACTATCATAAAAGTTCACGATACAAAATACCACTTTTAACAAATCTGTTATGATCACGATCTATTATGAATGCATAACATAATTTTATAACAGAATAACAGAAAAGCCAGAATAGGGCCAATTGTCTAATTTAAAGCGCAACTTGCCACTCCATGCTAGGAGAAAGATTTTTTGATTCTCCTATTTTCGCATGTCGCTACACGTTATTTATCTCATGTATACGCACACCAGTATCGATGGATATTGTTAGAGTTCGTTGTTAAGATGCTGATCTCCTACGAGATGAATGCTAATGAACGTTGAAGCAAATTGTTTAATTAGAAACGGCAACCACGAAACCGATAAAAATATTTCAAAAGACATTTTTTTTGAAAATAAGCGAACAGCCGTTTAAGTTAACACCGAAAGTTAGCCACCTTAACTCTACAAGTGGCGATAAGACACAATGCGGCCAAATCACTTTAATTTTCTTACCGAATTCATTGGAAAAGATACATCTCTGTGTTAAAGGGGGCAAAATTAGATAACTGTCATATTGTAATATAAACTTTTCTTTGACCTATGGGTATAACGGTTATTATTTTCAGTTCCTATTATTTTGGATTTGCTGTAATGGCAAAAACAGAAGTTAGACTCAATGTTGCCAAAAGGTCATATCAAACGATATAATACGGCCCTTGTGCATTAGCTCTTCTCACAGCTGATATTTGTTTAGTATTTTTATAACGAAGTTTTGGATACAACATGGCTAGGCGGCGATGCTGATTTTTGTGACTTAATAACACTCGTGTATATGTGATAATAGAAGCACACCCAAAACACGCTTCTAAAATTTTGTTTCAGTCTGCGCATATACTTGCTGTTAAGAGAAATGTGGAAGACCCTTTAACTCATATTGCTTTAATAATGTAAACTTATCGAGGCTCGACGACAATCGATTTACGTCTAAAATACTGACTGATGTGTCACAAGTGGTCAGCATGTGCTAAATCGAGATGGATATAGGTAAATTTTGTTGAAATGAAAAGGACATGATACATCATCATCATTTTTTTCGTCGCCATTGTTCGTATATCGTAGCCTTTGTCGAGGGAAGTTTTGGATAGAAAAGAAAAAACTTAAGGAATTTATCGGCGAATGATAATTCCGAAAGAATATAAAATCAGAAAATATTAATGCGCGATACAAAATAACTATTTACAATTAGAAATTTGTGCAGACTCCTAATCTGCGCAATATATCGCCATCAGAAATACGTGAGAATTACTCCAATAAAGTCAACAATAGTGAATATTAAATAGAGAAAATTATTATTCTTTTGTGCACTATTGGCAACAAAGCATTGGTAGTAACAAAGAATGTCAGCAATGAATCCCGAATAGTAAGTTTCATTTAAAAATACAAATTAAATTTCTCAATTCGTCATTTACTATTTTCGCAACGTCATAAGTCTGACAAAAAAAAACTAGTCACTCCCTGCTACGCATACAAAACCTTCGTGCACCAGAAATGATTGAAGCGAATGTATTTTTTGTCTAAGGAATTGCTTGAAGAGTTACTAACAAATTAAGCGATCACTTAAATTAGTGTTTGAGTTTTCTTCAAAAATAGTTAGGGCTTGCATTCACGCTATCGAGCTTACCTTGAAGTCGCGATCAAGAGTTTTCACGTAGGTTCTTGTTTAATTGTAGTTGTTTTGTCGTTGTAAGGGGAACGAGAGAGCTTCAGAACGCAGGATTGTGAACGAAACACCCACTTTCGTTTAACGCTTTTACGATCATTTTAAACGTTCGAACGAATTTTATTTTGTTATTTTGCTTTTTTTATAACAAAACTATAGCCTAAGAAAATACAATTGTTTCCCAAAAATCTAAAGTGAAGAATCAAATATAATTGTTTCATTAATGCCTGATTATTTGAATGACTCATTTCTAGTCTTGAAAGCAAAGGATTCTCAGTTGAAAACACATTTGTTTTTGTGTTTTTGTTTAAAACCTCGCCGCGTATTTTTCTTTATTATTGATTCGGTTAGTTTATTCTAAAATACTTGTTTTAGCGTGAACGGCGTGCAATAATTTCAAATTTGTAATTGAATGCTTTTCCTGTCTATATCCCTCTAGTGATTATCTGTTCAAGCTGTTGATTATCGGCGATTCCGGTGTTGGGAAGTCATGCCTTCTATTAAGATTTGCTGATGATACGTACACAGAGAGTTATATAAGCACAATTGGAGTCGATTTTGTGAGTATTTTTTCAGATGAGCATCATATCTACTTTCTAAAAACCAAACTCATGAACATTTTCTCAATAATTTAGAAAATCAGAACGATTGAATTAGATGGAAAAACGATTAAATTGCAAATCGTAAGTCGATAAATTTTTTCTTATATTTTCTACTTTCCTCCGTCCGATCCAAGCTGAATCTAATTAACTGATTTTGTTTTTGGTTTTTATTTTTAGTGGGATACGGCTGGTCAGGAACGCTTCCGTACAATTACTTCTTCATATTATCGTGGTGCGCATGGCATCATAGTAGTCTATGATTGCACCGATCAAGAATCTTTCAATAACGTTAAACAATGGCTTGAAGAGATTGAGCGATATGCTTGTGAAAATGTTAATAAATTATTGGTAGGAAATAAAAGTGATTTATCGAGTAAGAAAGTTGTTGAGCTAAGCACTGCATCGGTGAGTTTGCTTGATCGATTATTTGATCGCAATTCAGTTATTGATATAATTCTTTTTTTTTTTGTTTTTCAGGAGTATGCAAACCAGTTAGGCATTCCATTCCTTGAAACTTCAGCAAAGAGCGCCACTAATGTTGAACAGGCTTTCATGACAATGGCTGCTGAGATTAAGAAACGTGTTGGACCACCATCCAATGAGACAGAGAATGCTAGTAAAGTTAAAATTGATCAAGGTCGTCCCGTTGAAAATACCAAATCCGGTTGCTGCTGAAGAATTAAATAATATTTTATTATATTAAACAAAATTGAAAGTAAAACAATCTAATTACGATGATTATAATATATAATACATAAAATAATATGGGTATTACTTTGCTTTAATTTCATTTTAAAAGATTTAAATTTTTGCATAAATACATTTAATTCTCTTTCAAACGTCCTGTTGAAATTAATTTGAAACTCGTAATTAATCATTTGGTGCCGGGATTAGAACTTCCAAATTGTATTAAGTGCTCCGTCGGATAATGCAAAGATTGAGAGTGGTCGAATTTTCACCCATAGATATTTTGGACTAAAATTTATAAATAGAATTGTGCCATCTATCGGCGATTAGGTGAAACGAAATAATTTTTAAGCAAAGTGTGCATAGGGTGCCTCAGATTATGAAAAATCTGTAAAAATAATATACGGTCGTAACACCAAGCTCTGAACTTAAAGGAGTAAGTTTGAGAATGTCTAAGATTAAAAGAGAGAATTGTGATTTATGAATTATATTTTTTACTGCTATGATTTCGTATAAATTTTTATTTGCATCCTGGAGTAGGCTTCCTAGAAATGACCTTTCCCTTGGGGAGTGTCCTTTAGACATACAATTTCACAAATGATTTACAATAGATAAAATAATCTATTTATGAGAATTATAAGAATAGAAAGGTACAAAATATTTAAAAGTATAACTGATTTTCTTTGGTTAAATTCATTCGAAAACAAAATTTAATGAAAACAGTTTTAAGCTTTTATTTATATATTTTTTTATTTGTAGACAGAGTTTTGCTCGAGGATAAATTTTTAAAAGTATTTTTTTTTAAAAAGGAAATATTCGATTTATAAAAATTACTAAAAGAAGACATTTCTTGCGTTATATTTTTTATGCGATTTTAAATTGTATTTTTCGAAAAAACAAGGTTTAGAACCAGACACAATATTATTTATAACTTATCGCGTCGCAGCTATTACGGGGAGATCTGTTTGTTTCGATTTAACCGGTATAAAATGAATTCTAATTTAACTTTAATTTGAGTGTAATTTTGAATTGCGCGATTAATTTTAATATTAAATTTTAGGCTTATACCAGTCAAAACAATAGAAGTTTGTCAGAAAGTTATTCATTCTGGCAGATTTTTTTTTTGATGTCAAGCTTGATTTCATTGGTCCAGCAGTTTACGGTTTATCGTTGGTTGTTTCGGTTATGACTGCACTGCTGAATCGCTTGTGAGTTCGCTGAGTACCGGATGAAGACGAAGAGATGGATCTGGTTAAAATGGTTCCTTCACGTTTGAGCTTATGATGCGTGGACGGACACTGATGTCGCCGATCCTTCGCGGCACCCGAAAAACGTTGCTCTTGCTTCGGATTTTGATCGCGATTGGACGCAAACGAAAAACAATTTCTTGCCAATTGAAGGAAACCACTACGAAATTTCGAGGACATTAAATTATAAAGAATGGGATTAAGAGCGGAGTTCAAATAGATCATGATTCTGCTGAAGTATAACAAATTGTAGTAGCCTTCAATTCCGAGCGAAGTAATCGCTTCGGGAGGCATTACAATGATCCAGAAGGTGAAGGCTCGAAAGGGCAGGAGGCAAAGAAAGAAACTAGAAACGACTGCGGCGAGCATAAGAATGACTTGTCGCCGGTATTTGTGCACGTTGTTGTTGCGGAACGTTTGGCGTGCGGGAGAGATGTTTTGCAAGGACAATGCGATCACAGTTGATGGCGATGTATTAGCTCGAAAGGACGACGCACGGGGCATAATGGCTGGATTGCGTACGAGGAGATGATGCGCTATAATTGCGTATAAAACAACTAAAACGATGAAAGGCATGAGAAAGAAGATCGTAATGGACAGGATGAAATACGAAGCAGACCCAAGTGTGTCGGCGGCGGTGTAGCAGACGGCCACCTTCCTGCCATTCAAGTACACCTCGCCCTCCTCCTCGTACGTGGCTATCAATAGGATTGGACTAATCGCGAACAGGAAGAGCAATTTAATCCAAAGCAGCAAACGAAAGCGTACGAAGAACAAAAAGAAAGAGGAAAGCAATAAATTAGAAAATTCGATTAGATTCGAATTCAATCTGAACCCAACAGACTCTACGCGACTGATTGGCAGACTGACTGACTGTGACTACACGGATACACGCGCATTCACACATACATGCATGCAATTAGATTTACTTCAATACATTTGCTACAAATTATTAGAAAAAGAAGACAGAAATGTTATTAAAGAAACAAAAGTGAGAGTATTGTCTTCGGTCTCAACGAAGCTCGGATACTCTACACACGTCGTAAAATATCAATTCATGCTTTTCTTCTAAAATATTCTAAACAACAAACAACAACTTCTTAGTATAAAATATTTGTGAGCTCTTTATTCAAAACATTATTGGAATAATTATAAATTTTTATTTTGGTTTTACATTACTTTCTATAAACATTAATAGATATGGCCAACTTCTATAAAAGTAGGCGTAACACGCCCATTTATTGCAATTTCTAGAACGACGTTAAAACCACTCCTTTAAAATTTTACTTCAATAACTCCAATCGTTTACGAGGTACTGATAACTTCTGCATTAGTGGGCGGACTAAACCTACATTTTCATAAAAAATTCATAAAAAATTTCGTTTCGATAGCTTTAGCCGTTCTAGAAATTTTAGATTTTAAACAATTTGTGATATAAAGAGTAGGCGTGGCATTGGTCCCATTGGGCTCATTTTCAATACCACTTTCATTTGTGCTGTCAGACAGACAGATATTCATTTCGTTTTTCTGTAACCGTGGTTTCCAAAGGTAGACGGACAGTTAGACGGATGGACTGGTTTAATCGACCTAAGAGATGATTCTGAGCATGAATATAAATACTTTCTTCTACCTGCCACGTCTCCATTAATGCGTTACAAGCGGAAGAACAAAGCTAGTATACATTCACCCCTTCGAGTGTAGGGTATAAACATATTCCATCAGATTGAATTAAAAAGGAATCGATGAAGGAAATTAGGTCTATTCTACAAAAATAAAACCTCATAAAAATCGAAGATAAATCTTGCAAGTTTCAGGCGGAAACGTTTAAATGTAATTTATTTGAATGATTTTCATGCAAAGGATTAACTCAATTCTATAAAATGTTTTCCAGTAAGGACGTAACATAAACAGATCCCAATCGAAGAAGTAATGAAGTTACAAACGACTAAGAAGTTTCAGTTAATTGGATCACGTTCAAATGCAAATCGAGGTCTACTTAATCCCAAAAGTAGTCCAATTACTGAAATAGGCGTGGACGGCTTTAGTTAGTTCTGAACTAAAGCAGTCACGGCTGCGTCACTTCAAATATTTTGTTTGTCACTTGTTTCTCGCGCTGACACAGTGTTATTTGAAAGTAGTTATATTTTGACCTTAAGTTATTCATCGCAAAAAGCACAGCGGTATTTATTATTACGCCCATTACGATTATTACGCCCAAACATTGAAATCGCTCGCAATGCTCGGATTTTCAACCAAAATATTTAATAGTAATTTTTAGTATTTTGAAACGATGCTCGTCGTCGCGAATTTTATCATGACTAAGGTATTGATTTTGTCGCACGTTTTGGTTTTACCGCCTCTTAAAATACCTTTTTAAACACATTTTTATTGAAATACAAAACTGTTATGCGCTTATTGGAAAGTTCGATATAATTATATTTAGTAATTATTATTTATTCCTCAAATAAGGATAAACCATTCCTTAATTTATAGCGAACATTTGCTTTGGCGACTGTTCTGAAATTCGAAACGTAAAAATTGTGTTACTATACGCGACCTCTAGCGATTTTTTTTGCATCAATTATATTGAAAGCAGCGGAATCACCAAAGAACGCATTGTTCAGTTGTAGCGCTTCTTTACAGGAACCATCTGCGGGTGTTTTTCGATCAAACCTTTAAAAATTCTATTGAGATAAATAATATAAAACTCCTGTCTGTCAGTCATCAGTCATTGCATCATCAATTGGGTTCGTTACATTTTTTATAGCCTTGAAATATTTAATACTCGTTTTGCCTACAAAGAATTTGTGTTAAATTTTGTCGTTTTGTCGTTGTGTTTTCTAAAAAGTCGAAAATGAAAAATCTGTGTATAAGCTCGTGTGTGAGTGTGCGTAATCTCAATCGGGTGAGATAAACAAATACTTCCGTTTAATCTTAATAGCGTTTTTATGACTCTGATTTACGTTTAAGTGTCGTAACAGATTGATTCTTTTTTATGGTTTTGAAGAAACAAAAAATTATTTAGTAATTCCATTTAAAAAAATATTAAAAACTCTCAAGGTGACAAACAATAAAAGAAAGAGCCGGTAAAGGGGCAAAGTTCCTCGAAGTAAGACCTGAAAGTAATAAAGCCCTTTGAAATTAAACTAAAAAAATTAATTAAATAACGTGCATTTACTCTACAAGCGAAAGACAGGCGAAATGGGTTCATCTGGTCAGCAGATCCCTTTCTCGCGGGATGAAAGAAATCAATTTTACGTCCCTTTAACGTAATTTCATTTTCCCCCAAAAGTTCATCCACCAAGAAACGACCGTTTCGTGCGTTAATTTATTTTTTATTCTTAACATATTTCCAGAAAACTGATCAGGAATTACATTAAAAAATAGTATGAAAGACCTACAAAATTAAATAAAGCCCATTTTGTTTGTTCTTTCATTTTCGTTCCTACGGAAAATTATTTAAAAAGCAAATGAAAAATTATCCCAAAACGCTTATACAGTTTGGGCAGTTTCTTAAGTTGGAGACTTTTTGAATAAATAAATTTTTTTGTTAAATAAACGTTTTATTTTTCAAAGTTGTCTCCTCTTAAGTCTTCTACCAAGGTTCTCAAAATAGGTATTCGCTTCACTGATTTCTTACCAATCTTTCATTTAGTTAGATTTGGAAACATGTAAAAGTTGGAAGGGGATAAGGCTGGAGAATATGGTGGATGGGATAGTAGTTCGTTCCAATAGATGAATTGTTACCATCGTGACTACACCCGTGTACTAACCTGATAGAACAGCACTAATTTCTCCGATAATTAACGTCGTGTCTAATCCAAATTAATATCAAAAAACTTATAAAAAAAATTGTAAATAACATCTTGTGCATCGTAAAAACTGTGCTGTAGCAACACCTAGCGATGACATCTCGTGCAAAAAAAATTAGCTGCCGTGACCCTTCCTTGATTTAAGGTGTAGTGAGATGACCTCGGTTTTCAGTTTCAACTTTCACCATCAGACAGACTTTGACGTGGTCACATGGTTGTGTTCACGATCGATTATGACCAATCATGGTAGCCATCACGCGGATAGCTCCTTCATACCTAAGTATTCATGAAAAATGGCATGTTGAGATGGCGTCCAATCAGTTAAGATGTCTGTAGCCTTAACCAATTTACGCACATTCGATTTCCGGTCATTCCATGGATTCCGTTTCCGATATCGTTACATGAATTTTGTCGACGTAAAATCCTCAAAAGAATTTATCAAGCCTTTCTTTGGTTTCAATGGTGGTTTTTTGTACAGAAAAAGCCTCAATGACTGTCAAACAAAAATCAAAAGGCACAGCGTGCTCAATATGTTGCAACAGTCTATTAATGGGAAATAGTTAAGGGGAATAGTGTTGGATTTAAACTCGCTGCGTGGTGGATTTAAACTCACTTTTCAAACTGTCCTCGCATAAATCTCAAACAGAATTCAATATTCCTAAAACCATTTTCCTTTTATATGTTTTCGTATTCTTACAAAAAATTATATAAAGAATTGTAGAAAAGGTTAAATGAAGTTAATTTAGTTGGTTCTTTCATTTTGGACTCCTAAAGAATTGTATTAAAAATTATAAGAATCAAATGATATTAAATAATATCCTTTTTTTTGCTCTTTCACTGAAATTTTTAAAAATAATATGGCTTTCAAATTTTACATAAAATTCTAAAAATTATTTAAGAATATAATGGAATAATTAAGACCCTTTGGTACAGACGATTATAAACAACGTCAGGCGTGCGCGATTAAATAGGCGAAAAAAATCATAATAATGAACTTACGGATATCCATTTTTTGACACAAATATAAAAATGCTTAAAAACTTTACAACAAAAATATCTAACGAGACAACCGATTATTTCGAAAAAAGTGCAATATCAAAAAACACCAATCCTGAAGAGAAAATATCGAGTTTCCAAGCCTCGACGTTTTTGAATTGTGCGAGATAAATAAGGACTGCTCTAGACTGATTCACGGATGGTCAAAACGAATATTTTGATTGAGTTTTTTTTATATGATTTTATTCTAATTTATATGGGTGTTATATCGTAGCCTGGAAATACTTTTAGTATTTTATACTAATCAAAAATATATGAATAAGATTGTATATCCTTCACACTTATCAGACTGATAGTAAAAATAATTTTAAGTACATGCTATGACTTATTTTAATAATTAATTATAACAAAAATAACCAATGCAAAAATAAAAACAAACATATTTCAAGCATGTCTAAAACACGATGATGTTTTGTGAGTTGAATACTATTGAATTCCATTCCTATTGAATAAACCAAATAATGAATGAATTTATATTTGACAATATTTAATCTTAGTATTATAATCAAAACTTGATTCGGTTCAATTCGATTCGGTTCGGTTCAATTTCGGTTCTATCACGAATTTCTACTTGTAGTGTTTTATAAATTGATGGATTGATACATGATTTGTATTCGAATGCAAGAAGTTTTGTATTTTAAAAGAGCCGAAGAAATTTCCCCGATTATTTTATTGCATTTTGCACTTTTGTTGATTCCATTATAATTCACTTCATTAGTTTTATCACAGTTTTTCAACTCAATACTAATGATTTCAAAAAAACTGTGCGGTGACTAAACTATTGCGATAAAACTTAAACTATTCGGGCCTCTTGCGTCCGTTTTAAAACTGATTAGAATTGATTAAATTCGTTTCAACATAGCCTTCTCTTCAGCGATCGATCCTTCAAAATCGGTTTGTGTTTGAATTTGTTTTTCGATTTTCATTTCAATTAGAATGTCTTCGCTCGAGTTATCACGACGAGCCCGTTTAGCGTCGCTGGCCGCCAACGCTTTAAATAATGCATTTGCATTTGTATGCGTGTTCGTCATTGTTGCTGCTGCTACCGCTGATGATGCCGTCGTTGTTGTTAGTGTTGCTGTTGTTGTAGTTGTTGTTGTCATGCTCATTGTCGCGGGATCGGTACGAAAAAGGGATCCTCTTCTATGATAACCCACCGTGAGGGTTCTCATCAAGCAATTGAACCAACATTTGAAAAGTTTAGAGAATCCTTTACGAAATTTTGTTGACAGTAAATTATAGAGAATGGGATTAATGGCCGAATTTAAATACCACATAATACGACTGAAATATAATACATTGTAATATCTCTCAACTCCGATTTCCCAAAAATTCTCCGAGCTTAAAATGATCCAAAGCGTTAGCAAACGAAAAGGCAGTAGACAGAGGAAAAACGAAAGCACTACGGCGCCCAACATTAAAACCACTTGCCGTCTGGCTTTCAGACTGACGTCGGGTTTGGCAGTGTGTATTTTCAAAATTGCTCCACGAGTCCAAATCAGTTTGGTGGCAATGACTCCGTAAAGAATAATCAATACAATTAATGGCAATACGAAGAAAACCATTATGGTTAGAAGAAAGAAACCAAAGGCCCAGCTAGTAACGGCCTGAGTTATACAAACGGCTACCGATGATCCATCAATATATTCCACCAGTTTGTATTCGGCTAACCAGAGAATAGGGCTGGTAATAAAAAGATATATGACAAACAATCAGATCGAACAAAAACGTGATAATCTATACAAAATTTATACAATATAAAAAACCGTAAATTATGAAAACTAAAGAGTGTAGAATGCAATATCGTGTACATACTACTTTTTACGTATGAAACTACTTTTTACGTATCTACTTCTTACACATTTCCCGTGGGAAATGTTACAAATTGAAAGTTTCATTACCTTGTGAGCAATGCTGCGACACTCCAGGCCAATACGCAAATGATTAGTGCTCGCGATTTGGTGCAAACATAGCCAGCTTTTAACGGTTCACAGATGGCGTAATAGCGTTCGAAAGATATGGCCAAAATTGTAAGCACGCTGGCATGAGCTACGGTGAGTTCAACAAACGGTACCGCCTTACCTTAAATTTAACAAAAGGGGGGGGGGGGTAAAAAGGAAGAAGAAATAATCTTCAAATTCATCATAGATGTATCTGGCAGAGATTAGTGTGTTATCCTTGCGCTAATACTCACACATTTTGTAACCTAAAATCCATATTTCCGGGACTGTATTCACCTCCACCAAAACGGTCGGTGTGCAGACCAATAATACCAACAAGTCCGCAATACTGAGATTGGTGAGGAATATATTTGTTGAGTTGCGCATATCTTTGGTCTTTACAATAACGATGGGAACCTTCACATGAAGAACATCATAAAGCAAAAGAAATCGTGTGAAACCATCAAGGAATATTTTTGTTTAAGTGCTTTAAATAGATTACCATAATATTCCCGATGACCCCAAAAATCATAATCGTTATACAAAAGAACATCGAGGTTATACGAATATAGGTCGGTATCTGAGGGAAGTCGCTGGCATTATACGATTTTGTTGAATTGATGCGTAGCGATTCGTTCGCAGCTATTGATTCGTTATAGTTTTCCAATATAAAACCTGATGCAGTAGTAGACATTGTCGTGTTAATGACCATCGATGCTTCATTTGTTTTAATATCGTTGGCAAATTGTTGAAGAGCGTTATTGCCGTTGCCGCTTTCAACATTTTCATCGATATCACCGAAGTCATTACGGTATAAACTATTAGGATTTAAGCCGTTAAAGGGAATGTCGGGAATGTCGAGAATATCGTTGCTGTTGATTGTGATGTTAGAGGTGATGTTGGTGCCAGTAAGGGCAGTTGTGATGGCATTAGCAAAATTCTTAATACCTTCTTCCCCTTCCCCGTCCAAAGTAAGAGATGAAAGAGCTAATGCCAATCTAATGCACTGCAAAAGCAATAGGACAGTAAATTGGAAAATTGGCGATTTATTGCGAATTCGTTTGCCATATTGGCTTCTCAAATTCGGTGAAACGTTCACTTTCCAAACACTCTCCACTCTTATACTCCTCCCGACAAATCCAATCAAAAATTTGAAAACAATCAGAGTAATTGCCAATAACAAAAACAACCACAACAAAAATTAATGTTCAATGCATAATTTCATCTAAAGAATTGAGCGTAGTTCGAAGGAGGATGGATAAAATTGGAATTCGTTGATTACTCTGTTGTCACTGCCACTTAAATGATATCCTGCGGTGTTCACGCGTTGTTAAAACAATCACTCACTTACTCCACTTGCACTTTCGATAACTTCACGGGTGGTCAATTCATCCCTGCGAATCGTAATCTAGCCTTTCAATATCTCGTCCTTTCTTTATCTAACAATGTATGAATATCCTTTAAATGTTGAATTCTGTACGCACTTTCACCATCACAAACATCGAAAGCTTTTAAGACTTATTGGTTTATTAAGCATATTTTTTCTTTCTTTAGCTGGAAAGAAAAGATTGAATCTACAAAATCTGAAATGTATTATATATGAAATAATCATACGCAACATACATGCGAGTAAAATATGGCGAATGGGATCTGCAAATATGTATATTGGATTGGCAGGAAAGTTCGTTCGGATTTAATGATGTTAACGGAATGTATTTCCTTGCGCTGATTTAAAAGAAAGCAAAAATTAGGTAATTTTTAGATGTGAAATCCGAACGAACTTATTTGCCAACCCACGAATGCGAAACACGTGGTTTCAAAGAAAAAGTAATTGCCCTGTGAGTATTGATACACACAGAGTGATGAATGTGTTAAACATCTATATTCATCTTCATAGAAGGTTCCTTAACATTTTTTACAAATATCGGTTCTTCAACCCCTTTTAAAGAAGTGGGGAGATACACGAAATCTCCAAAGGCAAAATCTCCGTCATATCTAAAATAATAATAATTCCGATAAGTTCTAATGCAGTGGTAAGGACATTTTTTAGTAACGATTTGAATCCCCGCCGATTGGCTGCGAAAAATGCCTAGAAGTATTTGTTGAAGGATACAGCTTAATAAATGCCGCGTCCTTTGGACATTTTTCAGAGATGTTACAATGGGAATTTTTATTTGAAGCCTTGTTTTATAGATTTCATTTATTTTAAAGAAAATTTGTATCGTACTCTTCATATCATCAACTGTTTTCTATCTGAGGCTTTTAGAGAAAATTTCCACATCTCCTTAATAAGATCTCAATACGGTTGTGGTGAGTATAATTCAAACCCTAACCATTAGGTTTGTGGTAAGCATAATTCAAAATCCGAATGGAGTTGCGAGGAATGTGTTCCGAGATTTCAAGAAATCTGAAGGAAACATAAAAATTGAAGAATCCCACAAAATAACGGTTGCGATTTTTATTCTTTTTTTCGAAACAAGCCATTAATGATCATCGGCCACGTCTGTGATATCAAAGTTGTTTATAGAAAAATAAAAAAAGAACGCTGCAGCTTTAGAATGCTTTTTGTGTGTTTTATGTGTGTAGTAATGTAAATAATATGTGCGTCCACTGTCATCAAAATCCATTTCTAGTAAATATGACCATTATGTTAGAGTACTCGGAGTATTCGGGAGGTGAGCCGAGAAAATTGTCAGCTGTGTCAGCACTTAGAGATATTCATGTACAAGTGTATGTGTACACATACATTCAATGCACATAATTTGCTCGACTCTTGTAGATGATTGATTCTTGTCTTTATTTCTTTTTTTCCGATTTTTTTTTGGTAACCTTTTTCTCTCGGGTCAAAAATTGACAAATGTAGTATTGCTAAAGTTAGTCGTTATCGCCCACCCTACACTCAAAATATGCTCGCGGAAATGTTCTCTGGATGTCCAAAACACGCACCTACGCTAACTAAATCTTTACAGCCAGTGAATGACAAACGATTTATGGTAATTAACATCTAACTCTTGAAGACATTTAAAACCTTTTTTGTACGTATCAGACGCCAGTTGTAAAGGCGATTTGTAAAGAAAGTATAAATGTAGTGCGAAACAAAATTTGTTGGTTGAATTGTTTCATGCACTCTACCGTATTTTATCCCGCAAATGTAAAAACTTCTGTCTCAGAAGTACGATAGTATGATTGATCGGTGAAGGGAATATTAAATATAAGACACTGTATTCATGACACGCTATTGAAAAATACTTCGAATATGGTTTAAATATAGTTTAAGAATTAGGGTGAAAATTTAATTTAAACATCAATGAGTTCGTGATAATTGAATCATTAGTTTTTACTTGCATCGAATATTAATGAACAGAGTTTATACAAATAGTCATTAGTTATCAATTGTTGTTGGTTTCGTTAAGCTGATGCGACATTTTATGTTATTTGTGTGGTTTATCTCTGTTTTATTGTTTCATTTACTAAACAAGAGAGTTCGTTTACCTAACGTTCATTTACAAAGCTTTGCTCGTAGTTCTAAAATTTATCAATACAAGGAATTACAAAGGCGCAACGTATGCTTCATCAGTTTCTATGGCTTTGTCGTCTAGAAACTAATTTTATTTACACAATTTTTATTGTTACTTTTTACTTTCTGCTAAAGAATTTCATTATTATATTCGGCGATATTCTTTCGCATGCAATTTTTTTTGAAAAATAAACAAAATAATTTTGTTTTATTGCGAAGCTCGAACTTCATTCTTATGATGAGTAACGTTCAGTCCTAACAATACCATTTTATGACAATAAAAACTAGTCTGTTTTGATGAGGATTGTTCTAATTCTGCTTGGTTAATTTGCACTCACTAAATTGTTTGACATGGTTTTCATATAACGAGTAGACGACAGTCAGTAATTTCTATAAAGAGCAATTTTCATATTCCTTCGCTCTTAAAATAAATTCCAAACCGTCTTGATGGACAGAAGGATTATCGTCTAGCAGTTTACATTATTATTGCCTGCGGTTTTATTTTATATAAAAGTATATTTTTACCATTTGTATATTTTCTCAACATAATTCATAATAATTTAGTTATTACACGCCCTGTTTTATAGATAATATCATATATAATCACAGTGGCGTATTTTCGGGAAGGGAGTCCACTGTTCTCTACCCTCTCTGACACAGAAACAATCAGCATGTTACAAAAGCCTGACTGTCATATCACTTGTCTGTTGCTTCTTCATGAAACTGAATCATTCATTAACTCATATAGAGTTTTGACTTCTTCACTATTGTTATCTTATCGTCATTTTTGATTTCAACATCGTCTAAAATTAGACGGTTTATGCAGTGGCGAAACAATTAAAGACGATTAAGATTGTTACAAAACAATTAATATTGATATTGTCGCACAGAAACGCTGTAAAATGTGTAACTCTTTTCTACAGAATCAGTGTCAACATTCTCTAAAGACCCGAAAGAGATGTCTGATTAATTATGTCAAATGGTGTAAATCCTTTGCAATTCGATCAAATTTCGCGACAATCTTGCTGAAAATAAGATCATTTTTAAGCATTTATTACAATATTATCCTTTCTAGGACTACTGGAATTAATCAAATCAACAACCTCTGCGCCGTCGTAAGCTTGCTAGTCTTGTGTAAGGGTTTATGGGAGTGTTAGCTCTTTTACAGTTAATACTATTTCTACTCCCGACTAGAATCAGGATACGCCACTGTACCATCGCAGTAAAGTTAGGATTGAATGAAATATGATGCATAACTTAGTAATTTTCGGACGCATAAATCTCCAAACTGAATTCATTTTCTTTTTATTAGTTTCTTGACTCTGTAGAGACGTTATTGTTTTACTACGTACGTCCGTACGTACGTCTTTCCTTTTGTGAAAAGTTATTGTAAAGCAATTCCTTCTCTTTGGGGTATCCTTCGGTTAAGACACGATTAAGTCTGCTATTCAACGCGGACAAAACATGAAATTTTTTAGAAATATTAATAAAAGATTTTCGGAATAATACTAAATAATACTAAGTATAAATACTAAATATATTTATATAAAAGTTTGAAGAAACGTTAAATAACTTGAAAATAACTGGAAAATCTGGAATTATATCTCACATATTTTTTTATAATATACTCAAATTAGAATAAATAAATTCTGATCAGATGGAGATTAAATATTTCAGTAAACACTTCGTTTTATAGAATTCAAATTTTTTTTATTCGTCTTGAAGTTGAATTATATTTTAATCTATGATTGTTTTTTTAATTATATTATTAATTATGTGTCCTTTTTATACATTCCTTTAATTCCTTTATCCTTTAAATTGCATGGCAATACCTTTACTAGCAGACAGAGACTGACAGATAAACAAATTGGTTAAACTTAAGTCAGCGGATTATGCTTAAATGTAAGTTATTTTACTGTTCTTGCCCGTGAATTTGTAAAGTAATTTTAATACTCTGTCGAAATTCAAACAAAATAAATTAATAATTGAATGAATCACTAATTGTTATTTATATATTTGCGACGTGTATGAGCCAAATTGAACTTAATCTCCATTAGAAATTGTCTTATCCTGCAGTTAGTCTTCTCCATAAGAAATAGCGCTCAATGGATTATCAGTTAGTAAATTGGGTCAATGGCATGACATTCTATTAAAACAAAAAAGAAATGAATAACAAGCTTTGAATATTCAAATGCAGTGCGTTGTTACTCAGCCTTCTGTACGATTTGATATCATTTATAAGGAAGAACTTTTAAACATAAAGTACAAGCACAATTTATTGGATTAAGCTAAAGTGGCGAAGTGGAAAAAATAACATTTGAAAAACTCTTATTGAATTGAAATTTAAAAGAACAAACCCGTTCGGAAACTTCTGTATGAAGCGAAGTTCTTGTCATAAATTTGACTTGTTGAATTTAATTTTTGTATTCATTAATAAACTAATTTTTGTGTCACAAAATTAATTTCACAACGATTTCAAAGAGATTGGAATAAGGAGATATATGGTAAAAATGAAATATATATAATAGTAAATTATGAGCATCAGTCGACGTAACGTAAATGGCAGCGTTGTGATGTTTCATATTTCCGCACGGGATTCTGCAGCGAATGCGAAGCGATTGTAGTTACAGTTATAGCCTTCGTATAATTTCAATTTAATTTTTTCCAATTCACGCATTACAATTCTTTACTTTAATCGGGGTGTCGCTGTGAACACTTTTTATGATTCGCCAAGGTTAAAACACTCGCAAAAGTCGAAATCTTTCGATCAAATTGACAAACGATCAAAGCTGGGCAATTGAGTAAAATTAGTAAGGCAATTCTTAGTTAGTGCTCATCTCATTAAGATTACCCGAAGGTAATAATCGTACCACGATATGGTGCGTGTATGTTTGTTGAATAAGTTCAAATCAAAATATGTGCTATTGAATGTTTTTATGGCAGTGAGACAACGCATCACAATTACCGATAATATCTCTGCCGAAAAAAGCATCAATTGTTGGTAAGCCAAAGCAGTTGATTTTACCTGCAAGACACTCAAACCACTTTATGCAGGCTCTTGCAGAAAAACTTATCCTAGACCCTGACCAGATGACAACTAACTTAATTATTACATTTCATTAATATTTAGAAATGCTGTAGTTATGTCTTGTCATTACTGAAAAGCTTACTATTTTAGAAAAAAATATTCTCAAATTATTTATACTATTTATTCTCAACTATTGTTTAATCTCTGACAGTTAACACTTGCATACTTTTGAACTGAGTTTATTCTCTTCATAGAAAATCATTAATCACTGTATGTTAATTTATAAACGTCGTTTAAAGCAATTATATGCCTACACTCCATTCATTTCATCTTCGAAGATCTTAAACGATTTGCAAGTTTATTCCAGTGCTAAAATTACGCACGAGTTGCTTTGTTTTGAAAAAAACAGCTTTAGAGCCTGTTGAAATAATAAAATATTTTTGCTTCTTTTATGGCTTAAGTAGCACGTTATTACAATTTACCAACACATGCACAGAATCGAATGTACCGTAACTGCAACTGAAATCAGTTCTTGAATGAATGAATTTCATTTCATTTTAAACCGCCACACGTTGAGTTTTTTCATACACTTAGAGAAAAATATTTACAGATTGAAGCTTGCATTTAAAAAATATATTTATCTTTTTTTATTAATTTTTATTCTATCATTGTTTTTTTCTTCTTGCTAGCCATCAATTTTGTTAACAATCGGTGTTACCAGCCCTTCATTTTATTTATTACTTCGTATTAAATTTCGCACTTTCCACCGTTTATATTTTTTTTATTTACTCGTTTCGGACGTTACAATTTCGTTGTTACTTTCCCGTCTGTTCAAACCGAAATATTTAATGAAACTGAACATGGTTTTCATTTCTTGAGTGACAGCGACGTCTCTTCAGCGCCTGCACTATTGTCTGCCGCATCACGTTGTTCCCTGACTATCAATCATTTATTTAGGAGTTGCTTTAGTAGAAGTTAACATGGCTTATTGCCTTAGCCCACTAAATGAATTGCGCGCAGAACTCATTTGGGTCGTCCTCCTTTAGCCAAAAAATTTACAGATTCTTTCATTGTCTTTCTTGTGAATTCAGCGCGAATTCTCGACGAAATTGCGTGATCTGAACGAAATCGTAACGTGAAATTAAAAAAAATATATTTTAATGACTTTTACAAGAATTTCGTTTTCTGATTGATTGGAAAATTTTGTTCTCTCTTTATTGGTATGTGCGTTGGTAAGTTTATTTTGATTGCAACAAAATGTATACAATATATGATTGTGCCGCATATTTCAGAGCAACATGTTGCTGGAAAGCCAAACATCCCAGTAGGAATACGCGCAATGCACGACTTACAGTTTTAGGTTACTATTCCTATAATCTTCCTATAATTCCGTTTCATGATATATTCCTATAATGAATTAATTATAGATAATGATATGTATGCTTTAGTTCAGTTTACTACATCCATATTTTCATCAAAGATCGCAAATACAACAAATGAACAAAGATAATCTCATAACTATTTAACTATTTAAGTTTAAAGGTTTGTGTCACACCCACTCGTCAGTCGCCAGTTATCAGTATTTATCGATATAATTGCTGTCAGCTTGTAGAGAAAATTTTAAATTATTTACGTTTATAAAAGACACATGTCTTAGCCAAGAATGGGCCCGAATCGCCCTCTAGTTTTTAGAATTAATCCTTTAGTTTATTACTAGTGTAGGGTATGCCTTCTTATTTGCTTCCATAGTGTTCAGTGTCTAAAGCCGTGCTTCCAGAAGTGACTTCCAAAAGTTTTTGTCGTGTAAACACGTATTAGAAGTCGACTTCCAGAAGTTACGGCTTGCAGAAGTTACTTGCAGAAATTATGTGGAAACACGTGTTTGGTGCTTGCTGGAAGTAACTTGACGGACTTGCTGTGAACTACAAGTGTTTTGAAGACTTGCAGAAGAAGTTGGGTATACGTGAGTAAACGGTTTGTGGTATTCTCTTATGTTTTCAGTTTTGTTTTTTTTTTTGAGTTCTTTTCAAAATTTATAAAAATGGACAAAAATAAATTCGTTTGGAGTAGTGAAAAAACACATTTGGTAAAAATCGAAGAGTAACTAAAAGCCGGTCTTTGGGAGGTATAGCCAATCTCACTTTAGTATCCTGCTTTTGAATACTTATTTGAATTAAAGATAAAATGTATTCAAAATCATCATTAGAGATTCTCAGAAAATTTTTCAGCTGC
Source organism: Physocephala rufipes (assembly GCA_963966595.1). Lineage (NCBI taxonomy): Eukaryota > Metazoa > Arthropoda > Insecta > Diptera > Conopidae > Physocephala > Physocephala rufipes. The sequence goes on from OZ016501.1 coordinate 44,786,099, forward strand.
ATGGAGCCTTGGGTCCGCAATTCTTCAAGTAATGTATTTTTGAAACTTAAATCTACGAGCCGCAGTACCCAATTTCTCACTCAAACACTTCTTTTATTTATAAAAAGCAAACTACTGCAAGCTGTACTCACATTGTGTGGAAATACGTCTGCAATTTCTTGCAGCAAGTTCGTCGTGATAACTTCTACAAACTACTTCTGGAAGCAGACTTCCGCAAGTTTCGGTTTAAGTGGAAACACTTCAGCAAATACTTGCAGAAGTTCTTCCGCAAGCGACTTGCTAGTGGACACACGGCTTAAGAGAAGAAGTATATGAAAAGAAACTTTTAAAAAATTGCTCGAAAAATAATATCAAAATATTGTTAAAGCTGGCTAGTTTTCTCTGCCAGAATATTTGAAAAAATAACCAAAAAAGTGGAAAGCTTTGAAAAACTGGATAAATATAGTTTTGTTAAAACAAATCTAAATAAATAAATTTTTCCTTTTTTCTGATTTAAATTGACAAAAAATCGCGTTTGACTACGATTACTTTAGTAATTTCCATTAATGAGCTTTGCTTTTTTGTGGCGGGAACAGCAATACCATCCGTCCAATTGGGGTTCGTCTCATAGCACTCAATTAAACCCATAATTTCAGACGCAGCAACAGGAATAGGATAAAAATGTCAAAAGTTCCCAATGTGTCGGATGGAATCAAAAGGTTTTTTGAAAACCTGAAGAGTCGTGAATTTCGTCAATACTTAATGAGGTGCGATAGACTAACAAATTGCTTGCTTCTTTGTATTAAAACAAGCTTATCATGGAATTGATTTTTTATTGGCATTTTAGTACACATTTCTGGGGACCGCTTTCCAACTGGGGCATACCCGTAGCCGCCATTATGGACATGAAAAGGGATCCGAAGTACATCAGCGGAAAAATGACATTCGGTTTGTTATTTTTGTTTGAAATTCAATACTTTAATCATCTTTTATAAAAAAATTCCATTTCAGCTCTAACGATTTATTCAATGATTTTCATGCGCTTTGCCTGGATGGTCCAACCACGCAATTTCTTACTATTTGCTTGCCATTTTACTAATTCCACGGCTCAAGCCATTCAAGGATTACGTTATATTAATTACACCTATTCAAGTACGAGTAGCCCCGAGTAAGAAGCAGGATATATAAAATAACAAACGTAATACAACATTTCTGATACAATAATTTCATTATAAAAAACTGCACCACTAAAATAAAGAAAATACAATTTAAAATCGATTGCTCGGTCTTTGGAATCAAAGCAATTTATGGCGTTTTATATGCTTGAGACTTACTGTAGAGGCGTTAAAGGTCTAATACCGCATGTTAAATTAAGTGGCAGTCGTCTTTTTCATTGGTCTCCAAAGGGTTAATTAAGTGGCAGTCGTCAATTTATTCATTGGTCTCCAAAGGGTATCGAGGAAACGGAAATGCGAATTTAGAAAAATTTAACAATTTTTTAGAGTTTCCTAATTAGACCGCTAACTTCGGCCCAACGAGAGCATATACCCCCTACACCCGTAATATAAGTTTATAGTTTAATCCTACTAATAAATCGGCGGTGCGCGCTTCTATTAATACTAAACAGTAATTGGTAAACTAAAAGCAGTGATTTGACATTCCACTACAGTTCTCTAATTTAGATCTACTAAGTCATTTGCAACACACCCCTTGGCAAACAAGTTGCAGTATTATAAAATGGGCATTTTACGCCCATTTTTCTGGAGTGATTATATCTAATACAAATATCTCGGCTATAAAATTCCAGCTTGGAAACGTATATAAAAACCGATAAATCTGCCTCCGAAAGGGGATTTAGTATAAAAGGTAGGCGTGACACTCGTCCGATTTAACTAAATTCCAAACAGCTTATGATGAGAATAAATATTCGTGCCAAACACCAAGCCGTCGGTCTTTCTCCGTTCGACTTCAATCGTAATTTACACAGACACAGACAGCCAGACAGATAAACTGACATTGTTAAATCGACTCAAATTATTCTGAGCAGAAGCATATACACTTTTCTATACCACCCATAACCCTTTTAACGCGTTACGAGCGGAAGGAGTTAGTGAATATAGCCTACACCTTCGGGTATAGAGTATAAAAACTTAATTCATTATTTGAAAAAATCAACATTCATAAAGAAATCATCATTAGTGAAAAATGTTGTCATTAAAATTTTTATGTATGAATTATTTGTTTTTAAAGTTTATGAAATCGTAGGCATTCCAGACATCAATCCTTCCCACAGACACGGCTCTGTGAAATAGAATAATATTTACTGACTTAGAAATATTGCAGTTTTTTGTCACCTATTTAAATTGAGTCATGCTACTTTTAATTAAAAAAAATTGGCAACCGCTCGCCAAATATTGATTTCAAAAATAATTCTAACTTTGTGAGGTACGCATTCTTGCCAAAAAAATTTTGGGCAACCTTGGCAATTCACGACATACGAGGAGCATTCAATGCTGTCTGAGGGTTAGGAATGATTTGCTGATTAGGTGAATAATCTGATGAACTATTTCATTCACTTCAGCGCCACCATCACGACTATATATAATTGTGATTAACAGAAAACTGCAGTTTCGAATTGTGCCTCCAAAGTCCGGATTGGACCTCTAATGCTCTTCAAAAAAGAAATCCATGGAAAGTTAATTTAGTTGTGGATATGTCAATATTTATTGAGATAATGTGGAAATTTATTGAGATAATCAGAGGTTAGACTGAGGAACAAAAAGATTTTAAAGTACATAGAGAGAGTAGAAAAATCCATCCTCCAATCAAATAAACGCGAAACGAATTATTTCCCTTTTTTTTTGTTTCATTTATTTATTTTCAACTTTTTATTTCATATATAATAAAATGAATTTTTTTACATAAAATCATTGTTGCATAATATTTATTACCTACTATAATAATATTTATATAAAAGTAATAAAAGAAAACATAAGGCAAATTAATAATTTTAATAAAAACTTTGAAGCACTTCGGCAGTTTAAGCGATTTTTATTAAAATTCAAATGCAGAACAAAATTACATTAATTAAGTTACGTCAATTATCATTTGCGTTACGTTACATTACGTTACATGAAGATAACTACTTTTTAGTCATCGTAGTTATTAATTTTTAATCGTTTTTTTTGCAATGAAATCATTTACGTCAAGAGCAAATTTATTTATCACGCTTATTTTCAAAAGAAAAACAATATAAATTGAATAAGATTTAAGCAATTATATTTAGTTTATATATTTATTTTTATTAAAGTAACAATTTGTTCGTTTCTAAGATTATTATTTTCTGGAAGATACGTTGTTTTGGAATAGATGAAAATTCAAAACAATTTTTTGTGTAATATTCGTAAATCATAGAGAAAGCAAAAATACAAAGATTGCTTTTTTCTTTAGAAAGAAAAATTTGGGAGTCAAAAGGACGAAGAATAATTTTTTGTAAATGAATATTCTTTAACATTTTTTGCTGGAGAAACGGATTTTTTGGATTATTTAGTTTGTTGGTTGTTAAAATTTATTCGATTTTAGTAAATCGTTTATTAGAAATTGAAGACTTGCCTTAAGTTTTATGTTTTATATTCACGCTTTTCACATTTGTTTCGTTTCTTTGTATTATTTTTTACAAACTTTGCGCACAATTTATTTAATACATTTTCGAATTGTTTTTCTGTTCACAAGTGCGTCTTGATTAAAAACATTATTATTATTATTATTATTTTTCTACCCTTTTTCGTAGTTCTGGTTTATATTTCTACTTCTTTATGTTATCTTTTCTCATATATTGTATATAGGTTTTGTTGTTGTTGTTTCATTATTTTCAATGATAATAATTAAATTTGTAGAGGTCATCAAAGATAGTTTTTCATATTCAACGCTATTTTATTCCTGTATTTTTTAACTTTTAAAAAATTGTAGGTTTTATGAAATGTACTAAGAACTTTCTTTTAATGTTCTCTTTACGATATTTCTATAAGTCCAAATATTGTGAGGGATTATTAAAGTTTTTTTATTTTTTTAGCACAAAATATTTTGGGGAAAATCGACGAAAACCCACAAAAAATGAACAAATATGTTTTTCTACTAATATTTCGCAAAATGTCTTTTATTTGAAACAAGTGATTTTTCGTCATTTAATTATTACCGTTGCTCCGTATTTTACGTTTTATTTTGTGTATTTTGTTCAAATTATTTGATTTTAGTTGGTGTTTATCTTAAATTTCAAAAAATAAAAGCAAAATGAATTGAATTGAATGAAATCATTTCTGTATTTAATAATAACTAACTATTACTATCATTATTTCCAAGCTATTAAATCTCACTAAGTATTCAAAAAACAGTTTTCTTCCATGAAATTCAACAGAAAACTCGAAAGCGATGGCAAAATTGTCCTTCATTATGATCAAATCGACATAATTTAAACAAATTTCAAACATAAAATGAATCACACATAATTTTAAAATTTTTAAAATAATTATTACAGAAATTAGTAATTATTTCATTAATAATGAACTTGAAATTAAAATTAGAAAATTATAAAAGGAAATTAATTGAAACTCGAGAAGTCTTCTCTTCTTCCATTGAACGCGGTAATAAGTGAACGAATAATTTAAAAAAATTTGAGAAAAAAAGTTAATAAATCAGTGTTACGTAACGTAAAACTACAACATTATTATTTTAATATTTTTCATATTTTCAAGGGAATCTAATTAAATAACTTTGAAAATTAAGTTTGTTTAGTGATTTTTTAGTAAAAATCGGTCTACACTTGCCATCTATTTATCTCTTTTAAATATCTCTTTAAATCTCTTTTAAAATAACAAATAAAATATAAATATTTTGTAATTTAATCTCTCGTTAAATAAAATCATATTAAGAAAATAATGATTTATGGTCGCTAATTGATTTTTTCGAGGTCGCTTTTCCCCTTGGAAATTCTCTAAACAATTTTTACATGAGTGTGTTTGTGTGTATGTTTTTAAGTGGCACATTTCAAAGGTATTTTTCTTTCGACCAAGCTTTTCTTCTTCTTAGAGCGAAAAAATGCGAGAGCACAATCTCGTATGAGCAAAAATTGGGAAATTCTTATTTCTTTGAATTGAAAATAAAAATATGCGGCTGAAGAATTTTTATAAATTCAGAAATTATTATTTCTTTTATTATTTAATTAATAATAAAAATGCTTCTATACTGTTTTATAATTACAAATTCTTGACGATTTTATAGATTAATTCATTCCATTCTGATGATATCTTTAGGCTTAATTCTAATTAAAAAAAACTGTGGTGTATGCAAAATGAGCACGCGAGGTGTGCGTGGATGTATTTGTGTGTATGTTAATTTCAAAGCTTAAAGTTAAAATATTTTTTTAAACAAGAAATGATCTTAAAATAATTGCAAATAAGCAAAAAATTATGCCATAGAATATCATAAGAAAAAGCAGCTCTTTTAGCTAATCATAATTAATTATTGAATGGTTAAGAATAAATTAATGAAAAACCAAAAAAAAATATTGATCTTTTTTCTCTTTCTAATTATTAAACTGTTCATGTGTCATTCGTTCTTCTTGTGGTTACGTCGTTTTTATTGAAACTAGAAGAAAGGAAGAAAGGCGCAACACCTCCCAACACGTGCGCCGTATCAGATCTATTTAAAACCAATTTACAATAAATTAACTATTGTATTAAGTGCTTATAAAGCCAAAGGAAACTCGGTGCTAAAGTTTATTTTAAAATACATCAAAGTTTCAAAATTGAGTTGAGCCAAAATGTCCGAATTTCTCATATTCCAAAATTCAAAACCAAAGATTCGAATCAAATTTAGAAAAACTTTAGAAAAATTTTGAATGCAAAAATTGCATTTATTTATTTCTTTATTTTATTTTCAGCTTTTAAGATTTTACAAGATTTTTTGCTTCGATGCATTTGTATACTTTAGATGCTTTAGAAATTAATTACTTCAGCACTGAAGTAGATTTTCCATTATTTCTTTCTTAAAACAAACACAATTTCATCTTTGTTTTTTTATAATTTGCAAAGAACAAATCACATCTTACACAGAACAAAATTGTTATTCATAAGTTTGTAACTTTACAATTATTATTAAAATACAACAAATAAAATTACATCGTTTAGTTTCCATTAATAATTGTTAAATTAATTTTTAAAAAATATTTCGCTATAACAAAACTTAAAAAAAAACAGCAAACAGAAAGGAGAATAAAACTAATTTTGACAAAAATTAATTTAAAAACGTTTTGCTTTCCCAAAAAGAAAAATTGATACACATATATAAGGTTTTATAAAACTTAGTTTTAGTAAACTTTAGAACAGGTTAAAAAATTATAGAAAAACTTTTAAAATTTTAATTGAAATTTTGATAAATTCAATTAAATTATCAATTCAATTCAAAGTAAAACAGTTTACAATATTTAAAATTATTTTTATATTATTTAAAGTGCACGCGATAATGATTAATTAACGAACTGTTATAAATGTTTAGAAACCAATTAAAAATTAATTAAACAAACTAAAATTATAATGATTTCATATTTAATGTATTTATTTTGCAAAATGCTTGAAAGTACAATTTTACAAATGTTTTGGTTTTCTGTGGTCACCAAATTATTTGTCATGGTCGGCGACAACGGCAACGGAAATGACGAAGGCTATTTGTAAATACTACAACAAAAAGCAAAATTTAATCCACAAACAAAATCAAAAGTAAAATAAAAAGAGAAAAAGAACAAAATTTTCAGGTTTGTTTGCATGAAAATTATTAGCAAATATTTTATTGAAAACTGTTGTGTATGTTCTATTGTTTGACAAATTGGCAAAGGGACATCTCATTAATATTAACAATTGTATAAAAAGCAAGGGAAATATATGTATGCGTGTATTCAGTTATTGTTTATTAGCATTTCAAAAACAAATATAAAAAATAAGTTCAAAGTCTTGCGGTATTGGCGAAATTTGTTCTTTCACGGGTATTGGTATATTGTTGTTGTTGCTATTGTTGCAACCGTTATTGATATAATCATTGATTTATAAAGAACGTTGCAATTTTTGTGGTTACGACAGTAGGCGACAGTTACAGTATTTATTGCCACACGGCGGCCTTATTTGAGACTATATGGATTTTATAGCGAACACTTTTCTTCTTCAACGGAATTTATTTTAATTTTTTTATGAATGAAACGTTAAAACTTATTTATTCAGAAATATAAATTATGGTTATCAGATTTCCAATCGGACTGTATTATTGAGAATTATGTCTAATATAAAAAAGTAGCTGGAGTTTGTCAAAAACTTGCGTTGGATTGCATTTTGGATTGGGAAACAACATTTCATCACAAGTTTTTCCTCTGTGACATTTCGTTTAAAACTCTTTTTATTTGAGTAATTATATACTTATGTTGAATTCATTTTTATGTACTAAAATTTTGATTACTTCATTTAATAAATTTTATTACTAAATTTTTCGTATATTTTTGATGTCATAAAAATGTTTTCGATTATTCATTTTATAATTATTTTTATTTAGTTTAACTTTAAGGAAATCAGTTTGAATTTATACAGAAACAAATACATATAATATTATTGTTTTGTTGTTGTTATTCATTATTGTGATGTATGTATATTTGTTGCTGTAATTCGTTGCTGCTGAAAAATTTCTTATGATCAATGAGAGAATGAATGAACTTTCTTAGTTTCCAATTTTAATATTTTCCTCATTTTAGAGCAAAACACTTTAAAGTTTTGCTTTTAAAATTTATCTTAAAGTCGCATGAGATATTATTTTATTATTTGTGGTTGTTTTGTTGTTGTTGTTATTATATTTTTATAGCGTGCTTACATTTACATAAAAATGAAACATACCCCACGAATTGTTCTTTCCTTATACAGCTAAAAAGATCATACAGACTAAACAATCTTGATAATTAACAAAATTTTTGAATACAATTTGTTCAATGTTTAAACAAAACAAAAACTAGACCGAGAAATTTATGTCAAATTTACACAATTTTAAACACTTCATAAGTCTAAATTTTAATTCTAACAGAATTCTAGCAGAGATTTTGTTATCATGCACTTTGATTAAAATAAACATTTAAGTAAAAATCTATAGCTGATAATAACTAAAAGGGAAATCAATTGAAAATTATTGGCAATTATTTTGCGTTTATCAATCTAGAATTTCAACAATTTCGTGAGGGAAAACAACAGCGTCAACGAATTGAATTTAATGAAAAATGTACTTATAGTATTTTAACATTAAAAATATTATCAAGCGTAAAGCAAAAGTGAAAACGTTATAATAAATAATTGCAGAATTTTCTACTATAAATCGCATGAAAGTAAATCAATAATAATCATCAAAATTGCTAATCGAAAACAGCATGTAAAAATTATAAGATCAGAAATTCAGTGAGAAAATTAATCACATGAAGACCAATGATAAAAAACTTTAACAATATTTTACGCTTATAATTATAAAGTTTTAACAATTTGAGTGAAAGTATATAATAGTGTAATAAAGATTTCGATTTCATCATCATCCACGATTCGTGTTCACTTTTATTCCTGCAATTTTTCTGTAACGTAAGAATATCTTTACTTAAAATGTGAAAGTTCTTAATTGTGTGGATCTGATCTGAATCTCTTGTAGATTCTTTATACGACATTATTATTATTATTACAAAATCGTTATTTTAGTTTGCATCTGTTTTCTTTTTGCCATATAAAATTTTGTTCGCGTTAATTTTAATTAATTTTTTCGCATTTTAATTCTAATATATAAAAAATTTTAATTATCAGTCATTTTCATGTTTCAGTAGTTTTACGAGAAAACTTTTGCTTCAATCATTCCGAATATTTTCTTGCTTTTCCTCTTCTGCTTAAATTACATTTATGTTTTCATTTAACTAAATTCTAGATCGAATTAATTAATAATTGAATGTTCTAATTCTAGCCGTCTATAATACGTTACGTTACATAAAATTACGTCGAGTAAAATTTTATTGTATTTATTCCTGGCTGCTTGGAATATTTTTATGAAATTGACAAGATATCTTTTGAAATTACGTTTATACGATGAACTGGATTATATCTGTGTATTTCTCTCAGCAATAATTCCATTATTATTTTATAAAAACTAAACAATTGCTAAAATTTACGCAGTAGTTTTAAGCCATAAATTTTGTTGAGTCTGTTGTTGTTATTGTATTGCGTTTAATCGTGAGTTAAGTGAATATTTTTTTAAAGAGAAGGTTAAAATTTTGATTAAAAATTTAAAAGTTTTAACCACAGTAAAACCATATAAGCAGTGTTTGCTTCTCGTTATTATCCTTAGTATTAAAATTATTTTTGTATGATTTCCTTTTGCTATCAGAATTGCTTATTATTGTTTTAAATTTGTTTTGCTGCTGCTGCTGCTATTGCCGTTGTTGTTGTTGTTGTTGGCCATGGATGATAATAAATTCTGGAAATGTAATTTTTGAGCTAGATTTATTCGTCATTTAATCGCTGAACGTAATTTTCAAATTATTGAATTTTGTCTATTTTGTAAATTTAACTCCATGCTGCAAAAGTGTCCGTGTACCATTGCTCGCCGTTGGCCCCTAATGGTTGTTGAGGTAATGGTAAACTGCCCCACTGCCCGCCATTGCCAATTAAACCGCTTGGATAACGTCGCTTAATGTCGGCTACATTCTGGTGACCTCCATCGAATTTACGCTTACCGACCACTGACAGCAGGCACAGAATCCAGCAAAAACAAGGCGGCAATGAAGTCCGTGTAAGGTAGACAAAGAGCAGTTTTAAAGTGTGGCAGAACAAAATGAATGAATAAAAAAATGATTAAAAATTGTTCATTATAAATATAACTGTCATTAAAGAATTGGTAGAGAATTGTTAAAGTTTTTATGTATTTTCTTGTTATTTTCATTAAAAGTAAACGCAAAAATATTATGAGTTTTGTTTGGTTAGTTTCCGATCGCTAAATACACTTTCACGATATTATAAAAGTAATCTCTGATGTTAGTAAAATAAGCTGAAAAGTTTAAACAACTTAAATTTAAAATATTGAAATGTTGAAAAGGTGTAAAAATTAAAAAAGGGAATTGATAAAGAAATAACGCTAGAAATAACGTTTTAAAACGCTAAAAAAAGGTGAAAAGTAAAAAAAAGAAAAAAGGTTTCTCGTTCAATCAATAAGGATATCTCATCAGGAAAATTTCTGCTTAATTTTTCTCTTATTTTTACGTTCATCAAATAATTTAATTGAGCTTTAGAAATAATTAGTACATGTTTTAAATGTTCAATCGCAGAAGAGATTTATTTTTAGAATTTGACAAAATTTCATATTAAATGACGAAGAAAAAAATTTACATATTGTAGTATGTAATTAACAATAAACAAACAATGACAGACAAAAAAAAAACAATACAAAATTATATATATATATATGAGACGATTACAAATTGTATAAGAGATTGATATCAGTTTTTAACTGCCGCTAATGCCATTTCAGTACTTTTGGTCCTGAAAAGGTCTTTGACCAATCTCGGGATACCTTAGAGTTGTTCGAAAATCATTTTTCGTTGCGATACAAAAGTGAAAATAATATTGATAATGAATATTGATCATTAGTTAGAAATTTTTGTGAGCCTGATTTGACTTGATATCGATCTGTATTGCTCGTTCGGAATTTTTATTGAACTGAACTGAATTTATTGAACTGAACTGTGTTGGAAGAGAAGGTTAGGATTGGATTGATTGATAGATTGATTAATTGATTGATAATGATGCGAATTGAAAGAAACACACTGAGATTCCCATCAAATGCCGCGTATTAGAACCAATCAATTTTTATGCGTGAACTCCGATTGAAGCTGGAATTATATTTTTCATAAAAATTGATGTTATATAAAAAAAATTGCTATTTGAAAACAATAAAGAAAAGGTGCATAAATTAAGAATATTAAAATCTAACTACAATTGATTAATATATTAAATAAAAACTTAATTAAATGAAAACTATAAAAAGTAATTCTAAATAAATATTTCAAATGTTTGTCAATATGAATTCACCAAAATCGGTTGAAAGTTGACCAAGCAATAAAATCATTTCAGATTTTCAGCGGGCAAAATTTTGGGGGCTGCCGAAAAAGTAATGTGCGTGACTTCGCCTGCAGTAACTACATAGTCATAAGAATCAATTATATCGAGCTTTTTATATCAATGACTGGGTCTTGTTGGAGCTGTAAAAAACAGTTTGGTATAGATTCCACTACATTTTACAGTTGAAAATAAACAATTAAGCTGTCTCATTTCACAGCTGCCTACCAAAGACAACTCGGTGTCAAACATGTACGGAGCTGAATTAGATGTATAAATTTAAACTTTTCCGAAAAGTAAATATTTTCGAATATCGATACCACGAAATTCGATGCAGGGCATGTCATTAATTTTTGATTTTAATCTAAGACATGTTTCATTTGGCAACGTTTTATTATATAATGGTTTTTAAAAAATTTAATCCACTGTATCGTTTTGTTGTGAAGAAAAGTATTAATTTAAATTGAACAAAAAAAATCGCAATATCTTGAAAATTCTCTCAAAATTTTAATTTTTAAATAAAAAATATATACATATTCACCTAGACAAAACGAATCGATTAGTATCTCATATGAAAGAATTTATAGAAAACAACTAATAATAAATCAATAAAAAATATATATTGCATGAAACCTTTTAATTATATATGAGATATTCAATTTGTTTCTGATAATATTGTTTGTTATAAATATTAAACAACATTTGCGTACGTCTTGTAATTAAGAGAATTATAATTAATACATAAACACAAAAAATAATTAAATGTTTTTGTTAATTAATTAAACCAATTAATTAAAACGACTGAATGAAAAGAAAAGTGTTAATAATTATAATATTGTTAGCCAAGCGGGAGAAATTTCGATGGTTTTTTAAATAAAAATTTTAAAAAATACACATAATGCAAGGATTTATTGTTGTTATTGTAATTATAAGGTGCATTGCATAGAAACTTATAAACGAATATATAATCTTTATAGCGCCTCCACTAAACATACTCTAGAACATTTATATATCTATCGTATGAATACGGTGCAATCGCAGAAGAATTTTGCAATAAAATTATAATTTTTGAAAGAAAATATGTATGGAAATATATATGTATATATGCATGTATTCATAATAATTCTTTAGGCATCTAAATATTTTAATTATTTCATAATAAGGATAAGATCATGATTTATACACGTAAATTAAAAATAACATTTTATTGCAATACGTTTTAAAAGAAAAAAAATTTAAAAAAAGATCAGGGTGTAGAAAAATAAATTGCCAAGTAGTAGCCAAATAGAAATAGGCCAAATCATTTGTTGTTAATGAAAATTTGTTTTAGTATTCTCTAGAAACAAAAACACTACAGACGAAAATTTAGACGAAATGAAAGGATTCATTAATTTTCAAATTAATTTGTTGGTCGGATCTTAAAAAAATTATATATACACGTCAATAAGAGCAAAATTTTTATTCGAATTTTTTTATTGTTTTGTTTTGTGGCCACATTATAAATATTTTAACTTTATCCAAAAATATATTTGCTTCGTTGAATTTGGAGAAGGAGAAGAAGAGCGTAAAAGATTGGGTGTGTGTGTCTTTTATATTTATTGATATAATTTTACATACAGCTTTTCCTTTACATTTTTAATGAAATTTGAATTTTACATGTTTTATCAGTTTTTCGTTGATGAGTTGAAATAAATATTTAGAAATTTTTATAAAAAATAAAACTGCGATAAATAAATATTTCCTATTCTAAAAGGAAATTGGATAAATGCATTTATAGTGTTAGACATCATCTAAAAAACGAGCTACGACGTAACACATTTTCTGAGAATTAACTGGACAAGTCTGGGTGGGATCATAGACGCCACCAGCAGAGAGATAAACTATAAATGCATTTTATCGTGATTTTAAAAACATACAGAAAGATACCTTGTGTTTTTAAAATTACCATGAAGTGCATTTATAGTTTAACTCTCTGCCGTCCATAATCCCACCCAATCTTGTCCAGTTAATTTTTCAGAAAACGCGTTACATCGTAGCTCGTACAAATAAAGAAATTAATGAACACTTAAAATATATAAAAATACAAAAACATTTTTCCATTTAAATACTAATCGATTCATTTTAAATCAAGATTCTCTCTCGTAAGTTCGATTGGAACACAAACGTAATTCCCTACAAGGGTTGCGAAGGGAACATTTCTCTTTCATTACCGTTATAGCACGTTATTTTGCTGTGGAACCCATTATTGCTACGGCTCCTGTCTTTATTTCGATCGATATTGAAATAAAGGCATAATATTTTACTAATCTTACTAATGTTTACTAATCATTTCTTAATCAATGTTTGCTTCGAAATTAGCAAAAGTATTCTTGCAATATAAAAAATTGAGAGAAAAGGTTTTTAATGAAGCCGCAGATTAATTTTAGATGAATGATAAAATTAATTACGTCCTACGCTTCGATCGGGAGACGCTCAGTAAAAGTTCCACATTTAATTAAAACCGTTTTTAAGAATGCTAGCGAAAATTTCTTAAAAACAGATAGACTAGCTTTACAATTTTTCAAAGTGTTTGTTCTATTTCAATTAAAAGAACAAAAGAATGATGAAATAATATCGACAACAGATAGAAGAAAAAAACTAAGACTAAACAATACTAAATAAAGCAATAATTGAAATTAACTTTTTTAAATACAAGAACATTAAAGACATTACAGTTTGTTTAGGAAATGCTCGCATTACAATTAAATTATATAACAAATTAAATGTACCATTATTACAAAACAGTAAAAATAGTATGGCAGCAGTAGTACTATTATAGTAGTTAAGAAACCGTAGTAGTAACATAAAAAGAAGTAGAAGTAGAAGTAGTAGCTTATAAGAAAGTAGTAAACAATACTACTTTTTTCGTAAAATCCTTGCTTTTGTTTTTTATTTCTCACCTGGTAAATTTTGTAGCGGTTTGGCGTGCTGGGTGCCACGAGCGCTGGGACGTACTTGCCCCACCCCACGGACCCCCCCGGCTGCTGCCTGAGCCCCCGCCGCCACGGTGGCCCCCCGCTGAAGTCCCACCACCGCTGCCGCCGCCGCCGCCGCTTGAGGGGCCCCCTGACGGCTGATGTTGCCACGGAGCCCAACGGCTCGGCCACGCGTGGCCGTGACTCCACGCCCACGACCAACCCCCTACACAGAGATGAGGAGGCAGAAGTGGTTGTGGTAGTTGTTGTAGCAGAAGTTGTAGCAATAGTAGTAGTAGTAGTAGAAGGAGCGAATGTTGTTGGTGGTGATAGTTGTTGGTAATTGTGATTGTGATAGTGTTGGGGAAGTGTTGTGTAATTGTTGTTATTATTGTTGTTGTTATTATGGTTATTATTATTGTTATTATTGCAGTAGTGAAACCAGAAGTCAGCAAGCATTGTTTCAATTTCGAATTTGGGATATTTCAATTGCCCGATCGAAGATTTTTTTGAATTCAAGTATAAAATATTTTTTTTTTAAATTGTTGGAAAGTGTGGGGTTTTGAGAAATGGTATAGTGCATTAATGAGTCCATTGTTGTTGTTTTTCATTGTTATTGGTGGGAGTGCAATTTTTTTATCAAATATATTTTTGATTCGTTATTGTTTAATCAATTTTTTGGTAGCGTGGTAAATTTTGTAGAACAAAATTATTTTTACAACGATATGGTTTTTTTTTTGTTTGGAAATTTATGACGGACATATATATAATTATATATTTATATATAATTTTTTTAAGATAATTCGTTACCGAAATATTTTGCAAAGGAAAAATGGAAAAGAAAGAAAAGAAAAATCGAAATAAACGCGTTAGATTATTGTTGAGAAAAATTAATATTGAAAAATAAATGTAAATTGAATTATAATAATTGAAATATTTTCAAATATATATGTATATGTATAAGAAATTATATGTAAACAAAAGCATTATCCTAAACTATGATTAAATTAATAGTTACGAATTAACAGCATCATCCTATGATTTCACAAAAAGCAAGAATTCAATGGTATAACAATAAAAGTAATAATAATAATAATAATTGTAATAATAATAATAATAATAATAATAAAAATTTTTATAATAAAAAATTGGTTGTATCCAAAATTATACTAAAAATTAAATCAATTGAAAACGGAGCATTTTTCTTTTGCAAATCTAATCATAAAAGTTGCAATCGATCCTTGAGAGGTGGCACTATACATAATTATTCACCTTTTTACAATAAAAAAATTAAATCAAATAAATAATTTTAAGGAACTCTACATAGCTGAGGAAGCATGTGGTTTTCAAAAGCGAGTGTTGGTGTTTGTAGTTTCAACAGTTGCTTGGATGATGGTATTATGATGATGATGACGATGATGGTGGTGGTGGTGTGATGATAATGCAATTTTTATTAGAAACCAAATCAAATGAAAAGCTATTGTAAATAAATTCATAGTTCGTGTGCGTGAGTAGTGTAAAGCTCTAGAAAAAATTGAATAAATAAATTTTAATTTAATTAATAAGCGTTTTAGAGAAAGCCTGAAATAAACCAATAGCACCAGTATTAATAAATGATTATTTACTATTTCTTTAACATCAATTTCTTTTAATTGAGTTTGCAGATTTTGTTCGAGCAAAATCATTGCAAGTATTATGAATGTAAAGATTTAGAAGAAATTCATAATGAGTACAAACAGTTTTCTATAAAATTGCTTGAAATGAATTCCCAGCTCTCGTCATTGACTTGATTTGTACGCATTTGCTCTCAATAATGTCAATGTGATTGAAGCAATAATGACAGTCATTGTCGACAAAGCAATTTAATATAGATTAAAACTGAAATTTAAGTCAAGGAGGTTAAAAAGCGAAAGGATTTCATTTTATCTAAAAAAGTTTATATGAAATAACAATTCTTTTGCATTTCTTTATCTGAAGGTAATTAATTGTGGTAAAAAAATTATATTAAATCTTTTCGTTCATCTTGATCGATGTTTTTAATATATTTCTTTCTTTATTTGTTTAAACTAAATCACAAAAAGTTGTAAATAATAAAAATTGATTACATGAGTTACAATTAGCGTTTTATCACAAAAGCAAAAACAAAGCATAAATAATAAATAAAATAAAGCAAATAAAGCATAAAAGACAATTAACAAACGAAAAATTAAAGCCAATAATTATAAATAATAACAAAGCGAAAGCGTTTAATTAAAAAGCGTAATATTAAAGCGTAATATATAAAACAAAATAAAAAATTACAAAATTAGATAAAGTACATCTAATTCAATTTTTACACAATTTTCTATTGGTTTTTTTTTTGCTGTGGTGATGAAAAAGTATGGATGATGAATAATAAAGAACGAATCAATCGCTCAATCTATTTTGTTCACTTCATATTTTCCCTTTTCTTTTCTTCGATTAAATATCTTTTTTTGTAAAATTTCCAAAAATTGATGGATTTTGTAATTTTTAATCATTTATTTATCAATTTAAATCAGTAAATTTATATTACTTTCGATTAAGAAAAGCCAATTATAAAATTAATTTGACTGCTGAAGATACAAGTAGAAGATAGGATATTGAGCACTGGGGCAGATATTGAATTCATTTGCCAGGAATCTACAATTCTTTAATGGACAGAGATTTTTGAATTTTTTTTCTCCTTAGCTACTTCTTCCTCCTGTATAATTGAATTAAAAAATCAGAATTCGAGATTTTTAGGAATTACAATGATATTTAATTTCAAGACATTTAAAAATTAATCGCTTTTCATAAATTAAAAAGGACGCATTATATTACTGAATCTGAAAATTTACTGAAAATCTTACTGGACGTATGAAAAATTCTCAATTAGATTTCATTCACTTTGTAAGGATATTTCAAAATTTCTCTGTCATTTGGAAGGAAACCCTTTGAAAAAATTTCAATCTATTCAAAAGTTAGCTAAAGGATATTTGACCGATTGATTCGATTTTTTAACCACTCTACCTCATTGAAAATGTATAGAAATTTTTGTCATATAAAAACAGAATTAGATGCATTTAATTGCTTAGTTTCATTGATAGCATTTAATTCTAATTTTTAGTTGAACTTATGGAGTGTCTTGTTTGTTGGTTGTGAGTATTTTCATTAAAAATTAAAACACGCAATGGGTAAAAGGCAATAATTGATTGCATTTTTTGTTGTAGTTGTTATGGTGCATTTGAGTATTGTATTTGTATTTGTTGTTCTCAATATAATTATCAATGTTGCATATAATATGGTGTCCGCTGTTCTCGTTTTTGTTGTTGTTAATGCCGTTGATGATCCGTTGCTTGACGCAAAATAATCATAAAATTTTGAAAAAAATATATGAAAATAAAAATTAAAATTTTGAAAAAGCCAAATAAATAAATAAAAAGTAATTTTAAATTGAAAAAGCCAAAAAGAAATAAAGAAAAATTAAAAAAGTTATTCTAAATTCGAAGTTGCTTTGTCAAATGTTTTCTTTTGTTTTTGTTTTTTTTTTCCTATTGTATGATTTTGTAATCTTTTGAGCTGAACTGATAAACAATTGCGTTAAAATACGTAACAAACAGTTTCCAATGTGATTAATGGAATAAGAGTAAGAAGGAGAATATAGATTCGTAAGATTGTGGAGAATTTGTTTTGTTTTGTCTGTTACTTTACAATGAAGAAGAAAACCCACCACGTTATTTCTGGCTGTCGGCCTCTGCAGCCCACCCGTGCCCCCTCCAACTGTGCTTATCGGCGCAACACCACCGGGTGGATAATCAAAGAAGTATTCTCCTTCGTAGCTTCGATAGCATTCATCATAATACGATTCATTGTAGCCGCCGCGATAATCCGAATAACCATAAAAATCGTAATCATAATCTACATAAATTACTCAAGTTAGAAAATTTGGGGCTGTTGTGTTAAATCAAATAATTGTTGTCAATACTACTGTCTCAAATATTTTTACGATTGATTTTTTCGCAGCTGCTTAAAATAGTATTATCGTTGCTACCAACACTTAACACATAAAACAGTTTGATAACAGAGAATTATTTCCTCACTAAGAGAATGGTAGATTTAATCAACCTTTCATGTTCCGAAAATAATCCAATGAGAACATTGTAATGAAATCTGGTTATTAACGGCCTGAAAATGACTTGGAATCGTCGGTTCGACTTCAATTTATATGCTATGGGCTGATATCTTATCTTCCCACCAAGATCATTATTCCGTTCAACATTAGCATTTTTGGTAAAATTTCAAGCTTGGATCTCTTCAAAATTCTTATTTGGTGAATCTCACCACTGTATCATTTCACCTATCACGTGCTTTTGAGCAGTCGAATATTGGACAGCTAACAATTATTTCCTCTACGATCGATTTCCAGATCAATTAATTCCAAAAATCTAACACAAATTTA
Source organism: Physocephala rufipes (assembly GCA_963966595.1). Taxonomy (NCBI): domain Eukaryota; kingdom Metazoa; phylum Arthropoda; class Insecta; order Diptera; family Conopidae; genus Physocephala; species Physocephala rufipes. Next base: position 44,804,659 of record OZ016501.1, read on the forward strand.
TCTAATAAATTAATTCCTAAGCTTTATATAATTTTCCCTTCCAGTGCTGTAAAACTTAAATAAATAACTTCTATACAACGTTATATATTTCCATAACTCCAAAAGCAGCAACTAAGCTTTACAAGAAATATAATTCCTTGCACGACTTGGGATCTAGAGCTGGCACTCACATGTTTACGTTTTTAAGTAGTATATTCCAGACAACAAATACTAAAATACGTAAGTTTCATTGAATTGATGAAACGAATGATCACCAGAAGTATTCCGTCTCAGTTCAGTTCTGTTATAGGGTCATGTCCTAACAGTGATATTATACAAGTATTAGAGCCCTTGCAGATGTAGTGTTATGTTGTTGTAGGATGATTAGACCGAAATGTTTATTAAACTGAATATTTAAAAAGGAAAACAGAAAAAGGTTATGGACCTTACGACGCTCTTTTATATTAAAATGAAAGTGTTACAATAATTAATCAAAGATTTGGCCTATTTCAGAGTAAATTGTGAGGATAATATTCTTAAGAAAACACTTCCATAGCTCAATAAAATAAAATCAATAATGGTAGTTTAAAAAATTCAATTCAGAATATTAGGGTTACGAAACATTAATGACCAAGCATATCAAACCGAACACTAAAGGACAAAAAGGATTTTTGAATTTGCTTGCACGTGGTTACTATTATTGCAAATTCAATTACTCTACAAGGGGTTAAATCAGGGCCTTGTGGTACCATTTATTTAATACTTGGATAATTAGTTCAGAAGTTCGGGGCAACGTGAAAAGCCAGGGGATATTAAATAGATCGATATTTCGTAGTTTTTATTCCATTGAACTTTTAATCATTATTCACTGAAACCCCCATAATACTTACTTACCATTTTTTATGAACTATGAGAAATTAGAAGGTCGTCCAAAAGCTAGACGTTTTATTCACCGCAGTAGATTTGTTTAAATTTTTTTTGTTTAGTTATATTTCCTAATTTTAAACTATCTTTAGACACAAAATTATTATATATCCACTAATTACATTAGACGAATAAGAAATTTTTGACAAACATTTTATTTCCCCAAGCATTACAAATGGAATAAAAACATATATGTCCGCATATCACCAACATGCAACTAAAGGCTAACGATATCTCATAAAAATTTGGGGAAAAATAAAAGTGCAATAGACAACTAAAAAAAAAAATTGTTTAATAATTTAAAATATGGAATACGGTTTAGTCGACAGATGGATAAATGGAAGCAACAAATTGCTCTTCATGCATATCATACAACTTAATTTTTTGTGTCATTTTCTCAATACGATCATAAAAGGAGCACAGTAAAACACTAGGTGCAAAAGCAGTTTACCCATAACTTATTAATTAATGAATCATGCTTCGACAAGATTTGAAGCAAAAGTTTAATAACAAAAGATATTACAGGAGAAAGATCGATTTAGCTGCGAAGTATTATATAGATATAACATGCCTCTTATGAATGTATGAACGATAAATATGAAGGATTTGGGATATTTTGGGAGAGCGGGATCGCTTATACAAAAAAAAAAAAAGAGAAACATACTCGTGTCTAATTTGAAAAATACTCAAAAAGGAAAGTTTTTCATTTAAGCAAAGAAAGGGAAAACAACATAAATAACAAAAAAAATCACAATAAGTTTAGGAAAATGTTTATTTTATAGCCTAAAATATATTATAGGGGCCATTATTTCTTCGTGGATAATCTTATAAAGAAAAACATGATTTAATAACCTAAATATAAATTTGATTTCTAAAAGAAACGACAAAAACTATGTTCACTAAAAACAACTCAGACTCCAATCCAGACTAATAAAATATATAAACCTGTGTAGACCGAAGCAATTACAATAAAATTTTAAAATATACGTAATATACGCAAATTGGTCTCTGTTCTTGTTTTTGAAAAGCATGTTACAATAAAACTTACCATAATCTCGAGCCATTGGTGCGCGTAGGGGAATTCTAGCCCCGCTCGGCAGACGCATTGGTGCAGCTATAGCCATCATACTGGGATGTGTTGGCGATAAATTTCTGTATGGAGACAATGGTTCAAATCTTTGAAAAAAATACGATAAAGGAAGAAAGAAAATTAATTAGAACAATTTTTCATTAGTGTATGTGATAGTGATAAAGAACGCGCAACGGCATTCAACTTCAGCAGAAATCTATAAAAATGCTTTCTTCTCTTCAATTCTCTTTCTTAATGATTTGCTTTTGAAGATAATGCCGAATTTACCAAAGATAAGAAGTGATAGCCACCCGAACGATATAATTGTTGATTTATAGAATTGCGTCTGTGACAGGCTCTACTCTAGGCGATTTACATTGTTAGATTATTTATTTTATATGAATTCTTGGATATTTTGCTGCCGAATTTAAGGTTAGTAAATATAGATTAAGTCTAACTCATTTGGAGTTCTAATGAAGAGAATCTGCTGTAATTGTTGTGAATAAATCCAAACTTACCCTACTATGCCGGGACGACCCTGCATCATTTGCATCATACGGCGTTCACGAGCACGCAGAATTTCTTCTTTCTTCTTTTTGTCTGAAGGCGGTTTAGCGAGTGAAACCTTACAGAAAAAAATGACAATGAGAAACGACAAAATATGGAACTGTGATATATAACAATTTTAATTGACCTACTTCAATATTGGCCGCGCCAATCTCTTTGCCGTTTAGTCCTCGCATTGCAACCACGGCATTATCACGATCCTCAAAATGCACAAAAGCGTAGTCTTTTATTTTCTTAACACGTTCAACTTTACCATATTGCTCAAATTGTTCCTTAAGATACAAGAAACAAGTGAAATATTAGTTAATTCTTTACATATTTTATCAGCCCTTTTGGGGCTTTTGTTCAATTGTGTCCATTTCGATGTCGTTTACTAAACAACAATTTTAAAACAATATTACAAACAATCACGCTTACTTAGTGCGTACAGTAAGCGTGTAGAACTGAAGAAGATAGTGTTATATATAATATAGTATTATATAGTATACTAGTCACATTTTGTACCTTTAATTTTTCTTCACTAACATCTTGCGTCAGATTTCGCACGTAGAGAACTTTCACCTTTGACATTGTTTGTTCATCTGGTTCCTCTTGTGGATCAGCCCAGTCAACAATAATATCACATCCCCAAACCTGTACAAGATTAATAAACAGTTTGAGTGTTAAGAAATCTCAGCCGTTCATGCGATAACCACTAGCACTAACCTTAATTCTACCAGTGCCAAGTCTTCTTTTTGCCAAAGAAGCTGCTTTGTGTGACTCGTATTCAAGAAAGCAAAAACCACGATTCTTCTTCTTGTCGTCCGGTGAACTGTATATAATTACCTCAATGAGCCCGGCTAGAGTTTGATTAGTTGGTTAATTGGTTGATTGATTGAAAGACGCCAAAAATGAACCAATGAAGATTGTGGATTTATAGGACAAATTTAATGCAAAAATAAACAAAAAGATTTGGAAGATAAAATGTTTTTAAAAAACCGCATAAAATTTATCGAATATAAAAATACCAGAGCTTTTAAATTTGATTGCAAAAATTGTCGAAATATGGCAAATTTTTAATACAATATTTTAGCATGTTGCCGTAAACCATTTCAACATGATATAAAAAGAGTTTCCTAAAATTCTGATGACTGCAAGATTTATGAGTGAGTGTCAATACTAAATAAAAATTTCAACATTATAATAATGTTTCTTAATCAAAATTCAAATCCTATCATATAAAAACCAATGCCAAAAAACGCCGTTATTCCATACTTTTTTGAATTTTGTAATCATAGTTTAGGAGAGGAAGAAGAAGAATGGTTCAATACGAAAAGATTAACAAAAATATTGTAAAAGGGCAACCCAAACCCAAAGGATCTACATAAAATTAATTCGCTTCATTTTTCTTCTTAAACCGAGAGTTCTTTCTGTAACTTAAAACCACACAATGGAAACTTCAAATTTGAAAAAGATAAAATAGTCTGAAAAAATAATTACACTAGGTAGTTTTGTTCGTGTTAGAATTTTTTTATAAATTTATAAGATTTCAAAGATTGATCGCAGAATTCTAGTTTCGTAGACGTTTTAAATGTAAATACTGTAGAATGATTAAGAATTATTATAAGAGCTTTTCTTAATAATCAGATGATCATATACAATATTTAATATCGTTGATATATATATACTATATATAACACATATAGCAAGTATATAAAATGAAGAATTGAAGATTTACAACCAAAGACCATTCATAAATAAACTGAAGGAATATGCATTTAAATATATTTTTGTAAGCATAATGCTTACTTGCTCCTTGATTATAGTCTAATTATATACCTATATGTGTCATTTTACCGAAATATAGATAGATATAATATTAATGTGTGATATACAATTTATTAAATAAATACTACGTCCTGAAACATACATTTATATTCTTTTAAATCAGAAGGTTGTATTTCATTAACTGCTCTCTGAATGCTTCAATACTAGAAAATAGGATATAACATATTTCAGCACATAGAATAAAACAAATTTCTTTATCCAATATGAATTTAGTTAATTCAATGATCTGCCAGATTGATTTTCTCATTTCAGCTTCTCCAGTCATTATCTTTCTCTTTGCTTTTCTAATTGTATACTAGATGTATTTTACTCCAAGAATCAGTCGTTATTTACGATAGTATAATTTTTAGAGCCTTTGTGTTCGTTGTTTTCCAATGAAATGACGAGTTATTGTAGGAGAGATTTGATCCAATGTTTATTTGGTGTTATATTTTTTGGAAGAAATAGTAAAATAATGGAAATTCATATACGAAAAAATGCTTTAAATTAATAACAAAATATAATATACCATACATATATACAAAGTTGCTGCTGTAGCTGCACAATTATCATAACAAAATTATTAAGACATTAGCAGTAGCTATCAAAGATGTTTTAGTCTTTTCAAACTTTCGCATTATCCCAAGCGAGATAGTAATGGTTCAATCTTTGTTTAATGGCAAGGTCAAGTAAATGGATTATATTTCTTATTAAACTAAGTAATTAATTTTTATGAAAATAATTTCAGTTTATTAAATGAATAATAAAAAATTATACAATTTTTATTTCCGCTCATTTTATATTTATGATTTTTATTTATACCCTACACCTGGAGAGAATAGGTATTCGCTTAAAGGTGCATTGGAACCGGTTCAGGATTAGCTCCTGATTCGAATGGGATCTTTCTATCGATTCGTCAGTGTGTGAAAATCGTGGTTATTGAAACAAGAATAGAGATATCGTCACCAGATTTGTAGCTTATGTTCTGTTTGTAGATTATGTTCTCTGCACTCTTGCGATGTTTCGCATTAATATAAGACAATTGGGCCAATGCAACACTTACATCTTAAAACGAGAGTCGAAATTGTGAAAGAATGAGAAGAAAAATGCTATGAACTTCGCCACTTCGCCATATGCATTTCCCTAATATTTCGTTTAATAAAAATTAAGAAGGTTTGACTATTGTCAATAGTTTTCATATTTCAGTTCAGAAATGAGCTCCCCTACCGATTCGATCTTTAATACTGTTTATACTTTTCATTAACTTATGCCGATCCGAAGTCATACGTAGTGAGTTTAAATTTAAATAAATTTTAACTAATGTTAGTATTACAAAGTTCGTTACAATGTTAATTAGTGCTGTAGGCTAATACTGTCTGTAGACCTTCTTGAATTTTCCGATGACCCATGTTGTTGAACGTCAAAATTCTCTGCTCATTTACTTTACCGATGACACTGAAATTTACTTCGCCTCCAATTTATAATCAATGGTATGTGTCATGCTTACATACAAGACAATTCGAACCTAATCTTCAACATCACTTTTTAGTGCGGCTGATCCCACCAGGGAGATATTTATAACTGTTGATATTTAGAAGTAAAAGAAGTAAAAGGTCGTCGGTCCTCACAAAGGAGCCCTAAGTTGTGATAGCACTATGAATAGCAGTCATTGATGTTGAAACAGAATAAATATATCGAGCCAACAATTAAAAAACATTATTAAAGAAATCCCCTGAAGATTTTTTCACAGTATAACACATCGTAGTCGGGCGATTAAATGACGACTTGAGTTTGGTTTAGAATTAAACAGATTGCAGTTAACAGTCCTCTTCAGTTCCAGCCATGATTTACTCAGTCAGTAACAGCTACAACTAAGTTCAATACATTTGTTAAATTATTTCATTTATGATATATCCATTTGCATTTATGTGTGTTTGTATTTACATTATTTTCCCACATTAGTTGACAATACAATATTCCTATAACGCAATATGAGATGGATTAATTTTTGAAACTTTCATATATCCTTTGATAGCTACTTCTTTCTATTCAACCCTTTTTCATATTTGTTTAGCGGCACCGAATTCTTCTTATCAATTTTCAAGTCGTCAAGGATCAGCGAATTTGGCAATGATTTTGTATAAGATTTGGATTTTGAAAAAATTGCTGAGCTACAGTATATGCACGCAAAATAAATTAAAAAATTTAGAGGATAACTTTTGATTAGTAAAATTTGCTATTTTTCTCAATTTGAACAATTTGGAAAAAAATCCTTTTGGAGGTGTAGCATAATTTTCGATTTGCAAAATGTTGTATTATACGACGAGTTAGATAAATGTGTAACTAAACAGAAATTTAGCATTTAAAATTGATTTCAAAAGAAAAATCAAGAACATTTTTTATTAATTTTTCATTGAAATCCGCGATTTTGCAATTCGAAGTGAAGCATTTGAAGCTTAAAATTTCAAAACAAAAATCCAATTCGTCTGTTTGCAGATTTTATTTTTGGCACTTACAAACTCAACGTATTCTGGCACTAATATTTAAATCCAATTTTGTCATGAGCCGATTAATAACCGCCCATAATGCTTGCAATTTAGAGCTTGTTTTGCATCCAAATGCTATGAAGTTAATAAAGAAGGGCTAATAAATCCAATTGGGGTTCAAATTATGGTATTTAGTTTTATTGTTTGTTGTAATTGTTGCTGTTGTTGTTGTGTTTTTTTTTGTGTTGGGAATTTGAAAGGAAAGGTTGATGAGATCGTGATTTTGTCGGAGATTTTTTGTTGCTGCTTTTTTGGGTATGATTTTGAAATTTGACTTACGTGCATGTTTATTAAATTCCTCAACTAATTCGCCGTGATCTCTATTCTTAGGTATATTGCCGACAAATAGCCGGTGATTGTTAAATGATATTGTAACACCAATCTTTTTGCCCTTCCGAATTTCAAAATCATTCAGCTGCAAAATTTGAGTTAAAAATTCAGGATGACAAAAATATACGATACTTTTGGTTTTCTACGGTTTTTCTTTTTTGCTCGGGTGTATTTATACGGTGGTTACAATTTAAAAGGTTGAGAATGAGAAGCAGTAATTAATATGGATAGAAAGAATAAATAAATTGTAGTTTATTTTAATATTTCCCTCAATTATATTCTCACTTTCCTTAATTTTATTCTATATTTTCAAATAAACTATCTAATAAAGAAATTATATGCATATAAATTGAAAGTTTATTAAAAAATTCCTTTAATTAGTATTAAATAAATCATTGCACAAAACAGAAAGTACAATAAAATCATGACACAAAGAGAATATTTTACACTTCCGATAGCTATTTATTGGATATGCCGCTATCGTAGGTCCTTCTTTTAAGAGATACGAAGACTATTTTCTAATTTTTCATTGATTTCCAAAAACAAATAATCTGAATGGAAAAAATTGCTTTGCACTAAGTTAATGACCGTCGGTATAACTGGGTACTCTTTACAAAATAATATGAAAACTGAGTTAAATTGATTGAGTGACAACAAGGAAAATTATCCCGTCGCGTGGAAAGTATGTTGCTCAATATGCATTTTTCTACAAAAGCATAGCAATAAAACGTTGTACATATCGCATTTTGTAAAAAAAGGAAAAAAATAGGAAAAAAATTATTTATTGGGACAAAATCGATGAAACTTTTGTTAACAATTTGCGTTTGCCAAATTTTCAAAATTAACATTACTTCTCAAGTAGCTACTAATTATATGAAAGACATTTAAAAAGAATGGAATGCAACAATATTCTAACTTTTTAAAGTACCTTTGCATTATCTCATGCGTTTCGTCCTTTTTTTAATGTCTTTTCTAAAGTCACTCCCCCCCCCTCGCCCAAACAACTAAAAAAGACAACCAACACGCATGAATTTTCTTAAGCTAATTATCCTTGACTAGAAATAGACGCAACTTGAGATAATTTATCAATCAATTTTCGTTCACCCGCTCACACAAATTATTGTTATTAGATTATTCCTTTTAAGACGTGGTATTCTCTTTGGCAAGCCCTAAATATAAAGCATTTTGTATTCATATTCTATAAACAAAAATTAAATGGAAATTATATTCAATATTAAAATATCAAAATGAGGATTTACTATTTCAGAAGTTTGTGTGAAAGCAAAATACTTAAATTGAATTTCCCTAACTTTTGTTCTTACTTTAGTTAATGACTGGAGATTGAGTATGACTTTTAGATTAATAAATCAATGTTTTAAAAAAATGTTTAAATAAATCTATATAAATTATGAAAAAAATCTAGAGAATTTTAAATAATCACCGCGAAATTACAACAGAAAAATATCACATAGAAAAAGCGATATATATGTATTCGCAAAAGTATTATTACATAATAAATAAAATCGAATATCTTCAAATACAAAGTATGTAATGCTTGGTTGATGAATGAAGTAGGAACGCATTTGAAAAGTAAGTCTCTCCAATGTTATTTTTGTTTTTAAAATGGATATTACTGTTGTGCTTGATGTTGATTGCATTTGATGTTATTTACAATGATTTCGGTAAGGAATATATTTGTTGGATTAACATGAGGATAATTACTAAAATATGTAGATAAATATATGTTTTAAAATTATATTTAAATATTAACATGTTTAAATATAAACTGAAAGAAATAGCTTTTAAAAAAGGAACGTTTGACGTTATCTTCTATTTTAATGTAAAACTATATCACACTAAAAATATTTCATAGCTGTAGCGAATTCCTTTATCGGTATACCAGATGTGATCAAAGGTAGTGGAAGAGGGGTAATTTTAACAAGAATTCCTATTTTTTATCACTGTTTGTTTTTTATTAAAAAAGACAGAAGAGGATAATTGTCTGCTGCTTTGATAAAAAAAATATCCTAAATCGGGAATAATACACGAAACATCATAAATATCTTGAGTCCCTATGCAGAACCGCCCCTTGTTAATTGTATTAATATTATTAGCCAATTATTTTTGATATTGTTGTCGTCGTCGCTGTTATTGTGCCAATTATCTTTTTTAATTCTAACAGGAGTATATGAGTTTGCCAATTGGATTTTCGTTATTTTGAAACGAATCCTAAAAAAGCTCTGGAAATTATGCTTTAAATTTTTTTCTTAAATTTATTTGTTGCATAATTTCCGGTTTCATAATTTCTGCTTTTTAGGCGTTTTTACATTACATATTAATGAAATACATTTATCAAAAGCTTTCTCGCTATTTTGTGCTATTGATATATATTTCATTAAAATTAAGATTTCAAGTCGAAATTTTAAAAATTTGCATATAATTTTGTTAAAATTTACCTGTTAATTTACCAAATTCGTCTAAAATCTCCTCTTTGCCCTTCGACTTGGGTATGTTGCCCACAAAAAGGCGCAGATTCGGTACACTTATGTTTACTTTCAGACACTTGCCGGGTTTTATTTCGTGATTATCGAGCTGTTGGAAGACGGGGAAGGTACGAATGTTTGTTGTTGTTGTGGTTAAAGGTTTAACAAATTAAATAAATCAAAACTAAATAAATAAACGATGAATAAGTGATTTCATATAAATGTATAAATAACTTAAAAAAATTAGGAGAATAAAATAATAAACATCAATAAGTGAACGATGATTGTTTTCTGTGAGGATGTTAAGAGTTGACATGATGTTGGTAAGGGATGGGAAATGGTAAACGGTGGGTTAGATTTCAAGATTATTCAGGTGTAGGTTCAAAAGGGGTTGCGATACAATAAATCCAAATTTAATTTAAGCAACTTATAACAATTATTGCATTAATTTGGTTGGTGAGAAATTTACCCGCTTCAAAATTTTGAGAGCCAAACAGTTGGTGTTGAATTTCAGTGAACCGATATGACAGTGTTGAAGAAGCAGGCCGTTTGTTAATTGCAAAGGAGGAAGGATTTTAAATACAGTATTATTAAAAAGGATCAATGCTACCAAGATTAACATGCTCGCCAATAAAAAATAAAACCAGACAATCGTTGTCCTTTAGCTAAATCAAAGCTAAGTGCATACGAATGTAAAAATAAATAGAAAAACAACAGTCAATTAACTGCGATTTAAAAGAATTCTTTGAGAAAAATGTATACTAGTCGGAGAAAACGCTCGCGTAAGCCGACATTTAGTTTGCAAAGAGGAGAAAGAGAGAAAGGGTAAAAGATACTAAAATACTGGGAGAGTCCAAGTCTACAATTTTGAATTTTGAACTTTTCGTTTACTATCCTATAAAAAGTATTTCCAAAATGTTGCTAAACTTGATTACTAAAAATAAAATTAAAAGTTAAGCCAAAAGGTCATTAAACATAAAAGAACATTTTTAAGATTGACAGAACAATAAAAGGATAAAGGGAGATAGTTTTCTAATAGGAATACTTCATTCATTAAGAGACTTCTTTTCAAATCGCTTAAACGGCTTGAATTACTTGTATTATCTTAAATTTTACACTGTAAACAAAGTATTCTAGAGACAAATTTCTAACACATAGCACGTTTGGTGCTTCAATAAAAATGACCAATTTCTGGCCGGTCCTATAAGAAAGAAAAAAATATTCTAAATTGATTTAAATAAACGTACGAACAAAATCTGAGCATGCAGTTCAAAATAAGAAATGATTTACTTAAGGCGAAAATTTTAAGAATTTTAAAATTTTCCCAACATAAAAACCTTTAGTTTTAATATAAGTCCTTAAAACTACTTGAAAAGGGGATAGTTTCGTTAAGTTGAAGAGCTTTTCTAAAGCTTCTTTTGGGGTGGGTGGAATTAATCAATCGTTCGGTGGACTAAATTGCCGCTAGTTTCTGCAACGGCTATTATGTAAAGGCAGATACTAATTTCGAATAGATACTAAATTTGCCAGGAATTATTCTAAGAGATTTCCTAAAATCAAATAAGATTTTGTAATATATTCGCTGTCTCTAAGGTAATTAATTTTAAAAAAATTTAAATCTAATGGAATTCGATTCATATACCTGTCGCACAGCATTCACTGCTGCATCGCGCGTTGTAAATGTCACAAATGCATAGCCGCGGTTCGTACCCGTCATTGGATCCATCATGAGTCTAAGATCCCAGATTGCGCCACAATTCTCAAAGAGCGGTATAAGCTCGTCTTCAAACATATCCTTTGGAATTTTTCCGCAGAATACCTCACAGCCATTCCCTGGCGTCGGGCCTTCCCAATTAGGCGGCGGTCCGCCATATTTTCGTTGGCCTAAACAAATTTATTTATTATTGGACTATTTTTATACTAAATTATTTATTATTAATTGAGAGAATATTTATAAATTCAAATCAATCCTTTTGACTGATTTTCGGTTATTAATTTATACCGGTAGTCACATCTAATGTGTATCCAGTTCGTTCCAGTATCTTCTTAATTTTTTCTTCGTCTGGACCCTTGACTTGAACCGTTGTCGCTGGTGTTGGCACTCCTTGTTGGCTGGCTCGACTTTTTTGTCGATATGTTTTCATTACACCACATAAATAGGCAGACTTATTTGAGACGTGTTCCAGATTTGATTCGAGGAACTGGCTTAAAACATTCAAGGCACCATCAACTGGGAATTCTTTAAGCGCATCCAAAGCGCGCTCATCTAGCTCTACATGGGCTAGCTTTCCCGTTTTGTAAATATCGTCTAGTTTTCCAGCAACCTGGGAAAGTTCGTCAAGTACAATTAATTTGTGATCAAAGCTAACTTTTAAGCGCAGATTTGAAAGCAACTCACTTTTTTATCCAAACCATATTCCAAGAGTTTTGGATAGTCCTCTGTTCTTTCGCCATCGCCACGGTCCTCTGATTTTCGATTGATGTCATCCCCCAATTCGCCATTGCCTTCCGCCATTTCTGCAATCAAACCAATAATATCATGATTAATGAAAAATAACGAAAATGTATTTGAACAAAATATAATTGTATTATAATGAATATAGACTTTTGCAACACCAAGAGATGAAAACGTAAGGCCATTAATTTCACCTTGGAATAAAGTTCAATAACCGGCTGTTTAAAAACAACAATAAATGCATCCGCCGTTTTATTTTGCCTCGTGTAATGCACTTAAAGGTAATGCCAATTTGATGTAAATTAGATTTTATTGTAAATAATTCTCATTATTTATCAGAAATATGTTAATACTGCAAGAGGTTTTTTCACTTGGAAATCTGCCTAATTGCTGTTTGGGCAATTTCCCGAATTGACATCTGGGCTTGTGTTCGCAAGCAGGTCAAATCTCTCGAAAGCGGTAAATTTTTTCCACTTTATTGGATAACAAACTTATGCTATTTCTGAAAAATCAACAAAACTACACAAATCATTTACATGACAATTCCGAATAAAAACGCGAAACAAATTACAAAACGCACAGCTAATTAAATTTCAAAAAAAGTCTATATTATAATTTGCACAAATAAAGCATTCACTCTGACAGACTTCGAAACCAAACAGTTGGCAACTCACTGTTTGCAAAGTAATTGTTGCTCTTTCGCAAAAAATAAGTTCATTGAACCGACGAAGCTTTTGACTGTAAAAATGTGTGGCTGGTATCAGAGAAAGCTTTCTGCAAAAGCAACAAAAAAATCTACAAATAGAGTCAAGCAATGAATCGAAATTTGCAGGAATATCTGCAAAACTTGAACAAAAAAATGTAAACAAACTGAATTAGAGAAGCATGAAGAGGACGATTAAATAATCACGTGCATATAAGACACGAAAACTAAAATGTAAAATGAGTAAAAGAACTCATAAATCGTGAGAAATCCGTTAATAATTATTCTGATAAAAAATTATTTTTTGATTGCCTTCTGTTTCTTCAGCAGTGAAATCACAGCAAAGGCGTGACTATATCCATGAAACTTAAACAGTGTTTCATAATAAGCTACAATTTATTCATCTATTCTCAGATTAATAACTCCCAAATAGCTGGACTATATAATATAAATAATTATATCACAAAGCAGAAATAGGTCAGCAAAGAAATTTGCAAACAATTAAGAATGAGAATCCAATACGAAAAGCCACAATAGCCAGATTAAAATATAACATGTGCTCCTCTGCCTTGTCAAAAGCAAAAAAATTAAAAATTCATAAAACACAAAAGTTTATTGAATTACTAAGTGGAAACCAGAATTTCAATGATGACACAAAATATTCGGCGAATCCAAACAATGAAAGAAGAATAATAGCAAGACTTCGTTCACTCGGGCCTTATCGAAAGCTTATACACTCTACGCGATGTTTCGATAAAAATGGGTGGAATATTCATCGCTTATTTACTTCACTTGCAAACACGATAAATTTTAATTAATATTTTATTGTTTGCTTTAGAAATTTATAAAATACTCCCAAAACAATTACATCATTCGATCAACGATGTTTTATCTCTAAAACTGAGTATTTCATTATATTTTTTGTAAATTTTTAAATCTATAGTTTCGCAAGGCTTGGCGTGCTAAATGATACAGAAAGCATTTCTGGGTAAAAACAGGTACCAAAGACAGGACCATAGAGAGAGTGCGTGCCGTTTATTTGTTAGATATATTTAAAAATCCGTTAAAGCTCATCATTATATTGTTCTAATTCTAAATAACTTGGAAAGTGAACATCGTAAGTTCAGCTAATTTTTTTATCGTACTATTGCCTAACTTTCCTTTAAATTGCCTTTCTTTATTTATTGGTTAGGGGGTTAGGTTGGTCGTATGGCTAGACCAAGAATCCATAAATATATAACGCAGTTCAAAACAGTTTTAATAATAATTCAAGGTTTTAGTAAATATCTTAAATATCTAAAAAAATTAATTCGTCATGTTTTCACCCCTTTCTAGTTAATGAAAATTTATATTTATTCTGACGATTCGTCTATATTTTTAATAAGATTAATGCAATATCGCCAATAAATATTTATTTGTTTTCACAATTTTTGGTGCGCTCTATCGTACTTTCCTCCCCGGTAGCTACCTCAATATTTTCATTGTTGAGGCGTTGTCTACTTAAATTCACTCGCATCTTGTTTTTTTAGGTTGTTGTTTATGCAGTCATAGACAATATATTCAGAAAAGATATAATGAAAAAATTCCACCCTCGGGTTTGTAAATGCAAACACCCACTCTTTCTATTTGATATTTTTAAGGGTGGTAAAATTTGGACAGAGATGCCAATTTTTCCAAAATTGGAGAGGTATAAAAACACGTATAAAGTGGATAATTTTGTAATTTGCCTCTACCCCGTACACCCGTAGGCGACAGTTTTTTAAATATATTTATTAAAATTAAATTTAATATGTACTGTTCACAATTTATAATTTCTATTTAATTAGTATTTATACTTTATGACCTATCGTTTAGAATTTTTAATTTATTTTCTATAATTTTGATTTTTTTAGATTTGTGATAATTAATAATTTTTATTTATATAATATTTTTTTCTAGTTATTATTTTGTAATTTTTAATTCCTAAATTACGATTTATGATTTATAAATTACTATTAGTATTACTATTAGTATTAAAAAAATCATAATCTATAATTTATTATTTATGATTTATAATTCATAATTTATATTTTATGATTTACAGTTTGTAACATATTTCATAAATTACATTTTATATTTTATAATTTATAATTTTAATTTATAGTTTATTGTTTATAATAAATGAACAATTTATGTATAATTCATAAATCTTAAATTTTAATTTATACTGTATAACATATGTTATAATTTATATGTTATAATTTACAATTTAGAATTTTACAATTTAGAATTACAAATATTTTGCTAATTTTAATTTATAATTTACGATTTATAGATTATAATTTATAAATAATATAAATATAAAATAATTCAATTTTTATTATTTACAATATATTAAATTTTTTATTTAAATTCATTTATTTATTAGTAGTTCATCTCAAATTTATCTAATACAAACGACAAATCTATACCTTTTTCAATAGTAGTTCCTAATTTTTCAGTTTATAATCAGAATTTTCCAATTGTAATTCAGAATTTTTCATTTTAAAATCCGAATTTTTCATTTGTAATTCAAAGTTTTTCATTTTAAAATCAGAATTTTTCATTTGAAATCGATATTTCTCAAATATCATTAAAAGAAATTTTAACCGCACATGGTAGTATTTCGTGAATTTTATTTTATTATATTAACAATATTACCACAACGACATGTGTATAATAGTAGAAACAATTAACAACAAATTGAGTAAGAACTATGTTAGTGAGCTCACTCGCCAACTACTATGTCCTCTAAGGAAAGCGTCCTTGCGTTATGAATTGAGCAATGCTGCACTGCTCTGGAGCAATCTCCGTTGCTTACTGTTGAAATTGCTCTTTCTATTTTGTTTTCCAAATACGACAGTCGCTGTTATGTCACGATTTATGTATGATTTGGCAAGAGTTTTGATTTTTGACCATATTGTCTCAATGGGATTGAGCATTGGGGAATATGGCCCCAGACGCATTACTTTTGCCCGATCACCTGAGTATTGAGCAACTGCAGACTCCAATAGAGAGTGACACGGCGCATTATCGCACAAAATCACAAGTTTGTCCAGAGTATTGCCACTGCTTTGCCATTTTTTGATGACTGTAGCTATCCAGTCGTTGGCAGTGGTAGCTCTAAACGAACCCCTGCGTTTATCCGTCACAACTACCCCTAAGGTAGATAGCCTCCCAAGTGCACATTAACACCCCGTGACGCTGGAACAACCTGAACAGCCCGGTGTCCAATTTTGGGCGGCCCAAATTTAAAATGAAAAATTCTGATTTACAAATGAAAAATTATGAATTACAAATAAAAGTTTCTGATCTACAATTGAAAAAAGGTGTAGAGAATGTCTGTAACTGAAACATTGTTAAAAATCCCAAAAAACATAAAGCATTGCTTCTGGTATAAAAAAATCTATACTATGTAACAGGCTTGCTTTTATTACGTCGCTAAAGCTATATAAATCAATTTGAACGACCGGAAGGAAGTTGGAAACCATCCAATATTGAATATGTATTTTCTCAAATTACATAAATGGATATTAAAAATGTTAATAAAGCCCTTAGGGATAGATTGACCTCACCAGACAAAAAGGTGTCAATAGTTTCCAAATAGATCAAACATTTAGTCTAATTTTTCTAATATACTGCATTGCGAAACACTGAGATCGAGGACAAAACGTACAAACAAATAAACAACAAGACTGCCTGCCAGCAGTCCATATTTTTAATTTAGCCAATGCTTCTGATCCAAATACAGGATGGTCGCTAATTGGAAAATTCTTTTGGAGCAAATAAAAGCTGTTACTCATTATTTCCTCAGCGTACCCTTTTTCATCCCTTTTTGGAATTAATAAAATAAATGTTTGCAAGAGATAATTGTTAATAATTGTTATTTTCATAAAATACCACTCAAAAATTTACTTTTACCTCCTGCAATGTCTGGTTTCTGCAGGTATCGGCAATAAGACCCCATGTCAAATAAATGTGGAAAGAAATTCCCCCTTTCATTCGCTCCAGTACTTTTCTAAGAGTACAACTCTCCTACAAATCAAATTGCTTGAACTCATTGTGTGTAAATTATCGTGCTGTCATGACGTTTGTCAGTGACATCTGTATTCGCAAGTTGTAACCGCCAAAATGTCAAAGAAGAAATCAAGCAATTGGCAATAAAGCATTACGAAGTGCTCTAAATTGCTTAAAACGCA
>OZ016501.1:44824144-44871644 GCA_963966595.1 Physocephala rufipes
TGCTAAAAATTCGCAAATGCTGAAGAGGAGAAAACACATTCCACAATACAGTAAAAACAATAAGAATACAAACAAAGTGAATTAAATATTCTTTTTTTTTGCAAATTCGCTCACTCGAATCTGCACAACTGCGTATGCTCCCAGAGCTTAACGACAAAAATGAAAGAAAGCGAGACACTATTAATAAGATGGAATGAGATAGTATTTAAAAACGGGAGAGAGACAGGGCGGGTATCTATAGAGAGAATAATGCGACAATCAGTGGCAATACGATCGTTCTATTCGTGTGTGTGGTCTGTGCTTTTGTGTGGTGGAACTCAGGACTGAATTCGCAACTCGATTTTTATGATAGAAACAGAAAGATTGAAATGAAGGAATGGCAAAGGGGAAAACAGAAAAAAACAAGACATAACACAAAAGCAAAAAAAAAAACAAACAACAAAGTTCAGTATTATAAAACGAAAAGCTAAGGAATACAACAAATTAGAAATGCCACAAAGAAAAAACAAGACGTGCATTGGTGAATTAAAATATACCCTACAATCTATTTTCAAGTTAATAATTGTATTAATTGATGAAAATATTGTTTTACATAATACATAATTATAATAAATAATAAATTTCGTATTTTGTGTAGTTTGGTTGATTACATTTGGTCGATTAAAATATGTTTTATCCTGTCATCAATCTTGAACCCATACTACCTGTCATCAATCAAAAAAAGATTTTAATTTGCAGAAGAATTTGCATTGGTTAGATTGATTAAGGGAATAAAAATATGGTATATTCTGTGGATTATTGTAATTTCCCACTAATGATACAAATTTTTTCATACACGCGAATATTTTTAATTTTTTCAATTTTTTCATTGTTTTGAATAATTTTGAAATTAATTAGCCCAATACTAATATTCACTGACTAGATAAAAATTCAAAAGGTTTCTTAAAGATTTAATAAGTTTAAAAAAACTGTGTCGTTCATTGCCGGTTTCTCTCGTAAGCAGCAACAAATTAGTTATTGGTAGCAATATATAATATAAAAAACTTATTCAAAATTTTCCCTCAATTTCATTATGGGCTGGCTTCAACTGCACATATAAAATAATTTCGTATAAAATTCCTTGGTACGCAAATGTATGCAGTTGCTTAAAAGCACTAGTGAGTATCTTTGAGCTAATTTATATTCTCTCGTTACCCACAAATTGTTTTCTGCAATTCTCCGGGAATGTGCATGTGCAAGAGAAGTTTTTGAGTCAGCAAAAAGCTGCCCTGTAACTCGACTTCCGTTCCAAACGAGCTCTATACCGTCTGGTGTGCGATAACATATGAACAAAGCTACTAGTTACAGAGCCAACCAAGCCAATAGTCAGCCATTCAACCAGAATTTCGATGATATTTTACTTTTATTCTCATTGTTGGTGTAGTAGCCCCTCTTTGTAAATATTTTCATTGTTGTTGGTTGCGTTTTGGTTTCGTTTAGAACTTGTTAACCGTTGCATTGTGCGTATAAAAAATGCTGTCGACGTTCCACATGGATTCCACATTAATCCATACGCATGTACATACATTTTATTCAAGATAGAATTGAAATTAATTCATTGTACTTTAAATAGTTCGAGGAGAGGATAAAGCATGCTAAGAATTGCGCTACAACAGTTCCCAATTCCGTAAAAAATACATGTAAGAAAAACTTTAATAATCACGAATGATTATCAGTAATATCCCTTCCTTGGATGGCTAAAATTAATAACATACTGTCATAAAACAAAGAATGAATAAAAACAAATCCGATTAGAATGTCTAAACCTTCGAAATCTCTCTTCCTCTTTCTCTCTCTATCTCTGTCTCCTTCTCTCTATTAAATTGCTCCCCATCCGTACTTTATAATTATACATAATTGTTATTCTTCAGTCATGACTTTTTCAATTCGTTCCAATGAGTTTTTAGATAAGATAATCGATGTCGTCGAGGTATTCGAAAAAGGGTCCTTTGGAGCTATAGCAGGTCTACTAATCATAGAAAGCTTCGATGAAATACGAAGGTCCTCTGAATAATAACTGTCTTCTATGAAAACATTCGTTGAAGCCAGCTCCAAAGGAATTTCCAAAATCTTAGATATATATATATATATATATATATATATATATATATATATATATATATATATATATATATATATATATATATATATATATATATATATATATATATATATATATATATATATATATATATATATATATATATATATATATATATATATATATATATATATATATATATATATATATATATATATATATATATATATATATATATATATATATATATATATATATATATATATATATATATATATATATATATATATATATATATATATATATATATATATATATATATATATATATATATATATATATATATATATATATATATATATATATATATATAATATATATATATATATATATATATATATATATATATATATATATATATATATATATATATATATATATATATATATATATATATATATATATATATATATATATATATATATATATATATATATATATATATATATATATATATATATATATATATATATATATATATATATATATATATATATATATATATATATATATATATATATATATATATATATATATATATATATATATATATATATATATATATATATATATATATATATATATATATATATATATATATATATATATATATATATATATATATATATATATATATATATATATATATATATATATATATATATATATATATATATATATATATATATATATATATATATATATATATATATATATATATATATATATATATATATATATATATATATATATATATATATATATATATATATATATATATATATATATATATATATATATATATATATATATATATATATATATATATATATATATATATATATATATATATATATATATATATATATATATATATATATATATATATATATATATATATATATATATATATATATATATATATATATATATATATATATATATATATATATATATATATATATATATATATATATATATATATATATATATATATATATATATATATATATATATATATATATATATATATATATATATATATATATATATATATATATATATATATATATATATATATATATATATATATATATATATATATATATATATATATATATATATATATATATATATATATATATATATATATATATATATATATATATATATATATATATATATATATATATATATATATATATATATATATATATATATATATATATATATATATATATATATATATATATATATTAAATTTCTCCGGAATTTCATTTTTTAAAAATTAAATAAAACCCAAGAAATACTAAATTATTGAAGTAGAAAAATTGTTCGTGAGATGTGTCCCCTACATCATGTACCACTAATAAATATAAATAAACTTATCTAGGAAACGTTTTTTAAAAAGGTGAGTAAAGTCTCTGGGATATGTCTGCCACAGATTATAGTAAAACTCCATGCATTACTACAAATAATCGTCAGAAAGCGATATGCCTTCACGTGCCTTAGCAGGCAAATGTACTGGGAATTTTATTCTATACTGCACTAATATCAGTACAGAAATTTCAATAATAGCTTGTAGGACCATTTAAGAGATTGCGAAAATTCTCATAGATGTTAAAAAATACTAAAACAAGTGAACAAGTGGTACTAGTAATAGTTCAAAATCGCCACTGAAACTAATTTTTCCGGTGAAATCTTTATGGTTTATTTCGTTGAGGTAATAAATCAGTAAATGTAACTTTTATGGAAATATCATTTGCGAAGAATATTTTGAATCCATGCCACACATAGTGAATCGATAAAAAATTGCCGAGCATATAAATAAAATCATTCTTAAAAATTAAGAACAAACTTTCTAATTATTATAGTTATTTGGAATAAATATTAGTTAATTTTAATTTTATGAGCCCTCGTTTTGTGAACATTTTATTCCTACTTTAGTGAGCACTTTGTTAAAGGCGCATACGCACTGATCATGTCTTACAATCAATGCCGTAATTAATTGTGACATATTAACCCTTAGGAGAATATAATGTTTAGGCATTCGAGTGTGAGCAAAATGGTGTTTGAATGCGCTTGGACTCAAAAGCGTAAAGCATGATGTATTGATGTTAGAAAAGGCGAAACTTACTAAAGTGTGCAATAAGCAATGATACGTCTTCGATGCAGTAACAAATCCAATAGAATTCTTAAAATGTAAACTTAATCCTTCAGGAGCGTTTTGTTTGGGCACACCCGAAATTTACGAAAAAAAAACGACAACAAGAATTATAAAAAAACGTACAACGAAAGTACTTGAACGCTTGTTTTGCACAATTCAATTTTAAGCACTAATATATTTTCAGAAACACTTGTGTTAATCTTTTTATTAAAAATTGAAAAATGTCTATCGTTTTGCAGTTCTTATTTTTGTTTGACTTTGATCTACTTGTTCTTCGTTTTTCTGTTTCTACTTGATTTTTCTGTAGAAATGATGATTTTTAAAATTATTTTTATGAACAAAGTGAATCATTAACTTGAAATGTGACTGTATTTCCAACACGCAACTACATCACACATACACACACTGCCAAATGAACGACGCGGTTATTTACAAGATGCACTTTAATTGGTAGTTGAGAATGTTGAGAGCTAATTGTTACTGACGCTGCTTCGTAGTGCTGGTGCAGCTCCCTTTTCTCTTATGATGATACTTCGCACCTTTGCTAATTTAACTCTATAGAAATCAGTTGAACGTAGAAAGGATCGATCAAGTCGGTTAGTTTCCCCGTTGGCTTAACTGGGTTTTTAAAAACTTCGTTTAGTTAAATGGATGCACCGCTAACTGCGCTCTCGTCGTTAAGGTGTTAAAAATCTAACACTAAAACACAATCTTCCTAGCGCGTAACATAAGAAAACTTATATGAGTGTGTTTCTTGTTGCTCTCGTTGTTATTGACGGGAGAGCTATTTACGTGATGCACTAATTCGCACTTCTTATTACTATTGTAGCCCTCTATCTCCCTCTTTTTCGCTTACAAATTGCAAGCTCGACCGACTTAAGCGATCGGTAAACTGATCGATGCGCTGTGTTACGAGACGCCCGTGGGAGCGTTCATCCGTCCGAACGAAGGTTTTTGAACGAAGATAAACGAAGAGCAAAAAGCTGACAAACAAGTTACGACGCCACAGACACGCAATGCTACTGCCTAAAAAGTGTGCAGTTGAAGTCATGAGACTTTCAAAACGTTGTTGTTGCTGTTGCTCTTATTGCTGTTAGTATTATCAGTTCGTTAATATATTTTTCCCATTGACGTTGCTGTTGATGTTGTTGATGCAACCACTTATTATGAGGATCAATTGCAGTTATTGCATTAAACTGTTTGACTTATTGAGGAAAAACTGTCAAGTTGGCGATTGGAATTGCACGTATTACTGTTGCTACTGTTGTTGTTATTGGTGCTTCGTTTTAAAAATTAGATTTTTCTTTTTGGCTCGGCTCGACTTTTGTGCCACGTGTGCAAATGTCATTGGCTTATTCTTGTTGTTGGGGTTGTTTTTGTTCTGATGCAATCTTAAAGTTGCGCAAATTGATTTCAAAAATTTACTTGTTCCAAAGAGCGCATTGATCCATGTGCGTGGGTGCGAGCATTTGTCTGTATGTGATTTAAATTTGATGAAGTTTTAGATTTTTTGAAATTTGTATTTCTATTATTTTTAGTCTTTTGCTTTAAATGCTTTTTTAATTTTGAAATTTTTAGTTAGGCACGACTTTTTAAAATTGCATTTAATGAAAATTTGAATTTTCATTGAAAGTTGTATAATTTATTGTTCTTTACAATTTATTGAATTATTTTATTATGTTTCTGGCTCGTTTTTAATTTATTTATTTTATATTATTTATCAAAATTGGTAAAAGCCCTCAGCTTGTTTTTTTATTAAGGTTTCAGTTATTTTTAGATTGACTCCAAACTTTTATCTGTTCTAATTGTATCTAGCAGATGCGCTTTTGCCTTTGATTAAGTTTGCACGGAGACCACAAAGGATGTAGAGAGTAACAAAAAGAAAGAGAAATGAAATCTGCAAAATTTGATGCCCAGAATTGGGGATCCATACATGTTTTCAAAAAAGAATTATGTAGTCACGTAGTTTCCAAATCATTGCTTGCGAGCAATGTCCGAGGAAACGTTACCGATGGAGAGAGACACTGCAACTGCAAAAAATTAAAAGCAGCAGCTGCCTTCCTGTGCTTGCATGTGTTTGCTTCTTTCCGATATTAGTGTGTGTGTGTTTGTGAGTGAGATGTTTAAAGGCAATCTATTCGTTATAGTTCACAATCTTTTTCACCTCAGTAATTTTCGTTGTAGAGATAAAAAATTATGCAATTGTTTTTTTTTTCAAAAATGCACTTCCTTTAAGTGCTTTGCTATTGTAACTTTTTCGTATTTTATCACTTATTAATGGAATATCAAGGCCTGCACTTTTGTTCGTTGGCGTGTCCAGTATATAGATTGAGACACAGTTACATGCAGAAACGCAGCATTTGTTTAAGTGTGAATCGAATGAACACCGATACTCGCGACTGTTTTCAAAAATTGGAAGCCAATTTGAATTTGTCTTCAAATTGAAAATTCTTTTCCTTTAGTAATATTTTATAAAACAACTTATAATATTTGTTTTCTAGTTTTCAACGCTTATACGTTTTCCAACTTTGTGTTTTATTTCTTTTGGTATGTTTGAATTTTTTTTCTGATCAGGTTTTATTTATTTCACTGGTTTTCCATTTATGATCTTTATGAATAATTTTAACAATGACGCTGCTCGTCAGCGCAAGCGAATGCATTTTCAAATTCTTCAAGTTGTTGAAAGCTCGATGTCACAAATATTTCTTTCTTACCAAACGAGTCCGTCTCTCTTATCAAGCGAATGTGTTTGTGTGTATGCGACTCAACTGCACTCTCATTGCAGATATTTCTCTCTGCCACTTTTTTTTTAAAAAAAAGAGTTCGCGTTTTTCTCGACAAACTTCGAACGGAAAATAATTTTATTGTCTCAGCTTTAATTTTTCAGTTTTACTTTTTTATAAATACTCAAAAAACATATAAAATGAAAACACTAAAAAAAGGTAAAAAATTATCACTAAGCGTAACACTTTGATGGCGTTGCCGGGACTGGCGACGTTTGGTTGTAGCGTAAATTGCAATTTATGTAAAAACCAATTTTAACAGCGACAATTCATTTAAAAAATATTTAGTATCCGCGGACTTGATGTTCAATATTTTTTTTAGAATTTCTTTGATTTGCGTGGTTTCCGATTATTAGTAATCAAATTTTCTTGTTGTTTTTAATTGTGTTGTGAAGATCCAATTAAAAATTTTAATAAATTTTACATTCTCTAATCTATAAACCGCTCTGTCTTAGCAATCACCTCATCGTCGACCATCCGCGATACTGGCGACTGGCGATGATGTTGTCTGGTGTTTGGTTAACGTCTACCGCAGTGCAGTGAGCCGAATGTAAAAATGCGATATGCGAATCTTCGGAACTACAACGACTTTCGCTGTGTCGCTTCGTGTCGTGGTTGCAAAAGTTCATTGTAGTGGTAGTAGCGACAAAAAGCTTGCTACATACTCACACAAGCAGGAGTGTAAACAGCATGAATGCACATGTAAAAAGAATTCAAAAGTCTGTAGTGCGGTAAATGGTTGGTGTATCTGTGTTGGATCGAGAGGGTCTGATCTGTGACACTATATGAGTGTGGATGCATACATGGCGGAGAAAATATAATGCTGAAGCATTTATTGTATTTGTGCTAGTCACAGAGAGACCCGACCGCAGACCTACAGTAAGTAGTCTTCTCAGCCAGACTATACCAACAAATGTAGAAGTTTTTTTGTTTTGCTTAGCTCTGGGCAGACTTCCATTGCACACTCGCACCGCCACAAATGCATATACACATCATATTCGCCAATCTCACAGATACGCTTGAAACCGACACAAATCTAAGAGAGACCGAGCAATTTTCTCCATTGATTATTTACTGCTAGCTCATTATGCGAATGCAACAGAAACAATTGTCGCACAATTACTAGCAGTTTAAAGGCAAAATTCTTCCACTTCACATACCTTTCAACGTACACCTTCAAGATTCAGAAGACTCCGTAGATAATGAGAGAACTTAATAAAAAGGAATTAAAAAATTTTGTCTTACTACTCCTTTTTCGTTTTCATCCCTTGGGGACTATTGACGAGTTTTGTTCTACAAATCTGCAATTTGGAACTGCAGTATAATTTTCTTCCAAAGTTGCCAATAATTTGTCGGTGTTTGTTGAAAATATCATCAGCAACTAACATTCAAATCGAGCTCTCTCGGCCTCAATTACTCTTTTTTTCCTTTCCCCTCCTCTAACCTGGCTAGCTCTTCTTGACTTCCGGCAAAAATGGCCTTCGAACTTGGTAGCAGTGACAAATTTACTAATAAGAATTAATAAGTTCTTTATTACTTCATTTAGTAATTTGCTGTTATTTATAGCGCAATTTGTCTAAAGTTTCAGTTTGAGATTCGAAATTGGCCTACGATATAAACATCGCCATAGGAGACCTATGCTATTCTCAAATCCTTCAAAGAAAAATGAATTAGAAAAAGTAACAATGACATTTCTAATCGGGACGATGCATGTAAAACTTCGTGGTATATTTTTACTCATCTGTAGGTCTCAAATTGAAAGCTTTGTAAAATACATTAATTAAAAAAATTGTTTTAAAGAATTTTATAGCTCGAAAACGTAATATCTCTTAATTGTTTTGATCACAAACACGGATCAGCTTGTGTTAATGTCAAAACATCGCTTTCTTATCTTTGATTTCTGAAAACGATAAATATTTTATTGGATTTATGCAATAAAAACTTAAGTTGTAAAAAAAATAGTTTTTATCTAAGAAAGAATTAGAAAAGTTTTAAAACTTGTTCTTTTTTTTGAAGTAATTTTTTTAAATAGTTTGTGTGTATATAAGGTTTTGTATAAATAATTCGCTTATCGTTGATCTTACCATATTTCCTACAGTTTTTGAATGAACTGCTCTTAAAAGAAATCTGAAATCAACTGAATTTACTTGAGAGGATTCTATAAAAATCGAGATCAAGTTCGGAATCAAAATATTGCTCAGCGCAAACTAAGGAAATGAGTACAAAACTTAACCCTACGCTATAAACTTTTGTATGCTGAATAAGTCGGAGCTATTGCAGCCAGACAAGTAGACAAACAGACGTACGGACGAAGCACCAGGATGAAAGAGTAAGTCCCTGTCTGCTTAAGAAAGAAAGCATTATAAAACAAGGGACCAAAATAAATAAATAAAGAGCTCTATAAAAAATATAATAAAATTGAGGAAAAAATGAGACCACAAAAAATTTACTTCATTCAGATCGGACAATCGAATTGAGGCACAGCTGAGCATCACTGGATTGACCATCAACCAGCTAAAATTGATGCAAAGACGCTGAAATCCTGTTTTTATTCCCACAGATTTTATTTTTTAGGCTGGCTATTTGTGAATGTATATGCGCATATGGGTACATATGTGTGTGTCTGAATAAAAAGACGACATCCAACACTTATGTCGCATCCAAAATATGCCTGGCCTCTTCATGAAAATTCACCATCAAATTCATCAAAATGATGAAAAAATATCGTTGTTTTTTCCTTTAGTTTACATTTCCAAATGATCGCGCGCATCGCACGACAGAGGATCCGACACACATGCACAGACGCACAGATACAAAAAATTAATGATAATGACGATAATGGTGATGAAAAAGGATCTTGGAAAGGATACTTTTATCTACAGTAACAACGGCATCAAGTAGAGCGAGTAATGATCAAATGAAGATCAGAATAAAACTGAAGGAAGTGAGCGCGAAAACAACAACAAATTAGATAGACATAGGAATTGAAGAATGGATGATTGCATAGGAAGTTGAATTGATGAATGGGTACGTTGATCGATGGAGTTGGAAAGAGAGAGTTCTAAACAGAGATTAGAGGTGTATGATGGATGAGTTGTATGCAAAGATCTCTTTGATAAAGATAGATATTGATTGAAAGATATCCTTGAATATTATATAATAGTATAAGTAGATAACTTTTACGACATTGACAACCGATAAGTCGTTCTTCAGTTTGTTCAGTTAATAATTTTATTTTCTCATCAAGCAAACTAGGATATCATATGTTTTTGATATTATACTATTAAAAATTTCCGTTTGGACTGAATTTTGAATTATTTTTTTAATATTCCTTAAAACATTTCGGAACAACATGATTAATCGATACGATTTCTCTTGTCATCTAAATTGACCCTTCCCTTTCAGTCTTTTGTATTTCTGAAAAATTTTAGTGGTTGTTGCTCGTTTTGTTGTTGCTGTTATTATTGTTAGCGCTGGGTTATGTTGGGTTCAGATACGAGAAAAAAATACAAAAAACTTTGTTTACCTAAAGTTTTTAATTCGAAACGCAATACAAAGCCATTGAAGATATTAAAGAATATTTGCATTTTTAATGCAGATTCTTACAAAAAAAGCGCAGGGATTTAGAGGTTTTTTTACTTTTTTGATACGCTTCCGATGATGATTTCACTACAAAAAAATTGTATTGTTGGCTGTTATTCCTGCTTTACTGCTAAAGGATACTGCCGCGACTGGTCTGATGGTGTCACATTCTGCCAACATTTTACCGGCATCTTCTGCCAACATTTTACCGGCGTCAGAATCAAAGAATAGGAAGATCCAGTCATAAGACGAAAAACACACACACGCGATATCCTTTACGTATGCGCTTTTATGCTTTACCTGGGAGAAGCAGCAATATACAGCAGTGTAAGGATGGACTCTTCACAAGTTGGAACTTTCTTACTTGGTTCTTTGTTTCGTTGTCGGGGTTGAGCTCTTCAGTACACAAACTGAAGGGATATAAAATTTGATATCAAAAGCTAGCGAAAAAAACATTTTTTTCGATCTTGGTCCTGATGACCACGTAGCGATCGTAGCGAAGGCGATGAGGTGTGCCCGTTTGGTTGGTCATTCAATCCTTGCCATGTCTTTGAGCTTCAAGCGTTTATATTATTATTGTTGTTGTTATTATTCATATCATGGGTGCTTAGGGTCACGCAATCTATGTGTGCAACATTTGGGTGGATACATTGATCAGTAACCAGAGCACTAGAACACCCCGAAATTCATATCCATTTTTATAAGTTGCTTACCCGTCTTTACTTTTTATTGCTCTCCCTTTGGTGGGAAAATTTGTGAGTGAATTTGACTTAGATGAAAGTTTCAGAATCATCAGTTTTCCGTTTATTCAAAAACGAATCTTTTTTCAAACTGCAGAATGTTTTGTCATCACTTTCAAATACAGGAAAAAATTCAGAATTCATGCAACAATAAAAAACCAATAGCGTTCGCATAAAGGAAATGTGATCATTTCACGAAACATTTTTTGTTCTCATTTTTTTCATTCTGGGATGAAGGCAGAGAGCTAAGAAGAGAGGACGACGAGAAGAGATGCCTCCATAAGGAATAAAATCATTGACAATGATAATAATTAAAGGAAGAAGGTGTTAAAACATAAAGGAATCTTTTTTCTTTTTCTTTTATTGTTTCCATTCTACGATTCTTTTTTCAAAAAATAACGTATAGTTTTTTTTGAAATAATGAAAACATCTAACAGTGGAAGACAATCAGGCCAGATCACAGAAACCTCAACAAATATCGCGCACTGTATTCGTGAAGTGCTTCAATGCGGTTTTATGTCAAGCCAGAATATTTTTTAAATGTCTTAACTTTGCTAAAAGAGATTATAAATCAGTAAAAATAACCTTTTTATTGAAGACTTGCAAATATGTTATTGTGATAAATAATATCTTAAGCCGTCCAATATTCGAGTATATGAAGCTCTAAATCTATTCCCTAAAAATCATATTTATAAAATTTCTGCATGAATTTAAATCATGTAAAAGCATGAATTTCTCGATGAATCTATACATAATCCTCCTTATGAAAGATCTAATTTCGCTAAATTTTATATTTTGCATTTTTAAGGTTTTCAATTGTATCCCTTAATTTTTTCCAAAAATAATTTAATCTCGATTAAAGTTAATTTAAACCTCACGGACAGGCCAGTTTTTATTTTTGATGAAAAAATTACCACAGGGGATGTTCTTGTAAAAAAGCCCAAACTGATGTTAAAGATTATCTTAAGTAAAAGATTGAATCGCCAGAGGTGGAGAAAGGTGAGCCGCCTAAAGGTGGACATGCTGCGAAAATGGAAATAATCAAAAGTAAATTAGTTATATTATTTTATTTATTTCTGCGGAATGTGAAACAGTCTGAAATCCTTTTTAGGCGCTGATAGGCATACATTCAAGTTGCACTTGGTGCATATTACTCGATTTTCTGATTTGCAACCTGCGAGTTTGCAAAGACGCTTACCGCTCCGATATTGGCCGATGTAGCCAATACCATCGTAGCATACTTCAATTGGTGGCAAATAGATTCTTTGAACACACGATGAGTCTGCTTAGGTTGCTCCTAGACTTGGGTCTGCCGTGTGATTTTTTAGCACCAGGCTCTTGAAGCACAAATGATTGTGTTGCTTTATTATGTTTGAGCAATTGACTTCAATGAATTGCTTTGATTTTCTATTGAACCGTAGGAACTTTTGTAGGTTTTCGATCACCAGAACTGCTTCGAAATGGTTGTACGTCAGCATAGCATACATTGAAGCCAATCGTACATTTTTAGTATCTTTCCATAGCACAGTAAATATTTAAACTCCAAATACATCTCCTACATATTCCTCGGAATAGCCTTTTTCTTTCGTTGCAAGTTCATTGTTTGCATCTGTGGAGAGTTTACAGTTAGGAGTTCGTTTTTGACGAATTGTGCCGAGGGAATAAATCCAAAGGGTGCGCAAATATGTTAAAAGTGTTGTAAAATTGTCAAAATATACTACGTTGTTTATATAATTTGGATCTGTTTGTGTTAAGTGAACAACTATATTTGACGGTGCAGCTAAATCAGGTTGGTTAGGTAATACTGTATTGTCAACAGCACCATTATCTAGCACCATTATAATACCATTATCTCTACTACACTTCAAACACGTATGAATAACCAGTATGAATCACTTAACACAAACAACTTGAACCCCACTTGGGGGGTTTATTTGGCATATATTGTCTTAGTTTTGGTGGCGCACATTAACCCATTAACACATAGTTGGGGCAATTTCGCTACTGAAACGAAGCTTTTATTACAGTGACATGTAAGAGGCCGAATTTTGTACAGTCATATCCTTCTTCTCCTTTCTTCTTCATTTGAGAGCTGTCACTGAAGGGGAGATACTTTCGAATTTGGAAGCGTTTTGTTGTCTTGATGATGATTTGTTTCGTTGCGAAAACATCGAAATTAGTTTCAATATATGTCTGTCGTGCGTATGAATTTGTTTGCTCAACAATTCTTTTAAGCAATTCATCGGTAAAAAATATATAAAGCATTATTATGGCGTTTTTAGTTCAGTGAATTCTGCAATCCTGTTTTCCCCACAAAATACTTTTAAATTCACTCGATTTTCTATGGATATCCATTCTATTTGCATTAAATCCACGATTATATGGTTTACCGGAAGACCCCCTTCTTCCATTTGTGGGAAAGGGGAACAAAGTCGCCCTTCACGTTCTATAATTTTTTTTGGAATTATTTGGTTCAATGCGTGGCTCATTGGACGCAGTGCCAATACAGTTGGGTGGATTTGTTGACCTGGATGGTACTGTTGAAAGTAAAGCATTAGCTGAAGCAATCAAAGATTGGGAAGTAAGTTCAGCGCCCGATTTTGCATTATCTAAGCTAATATTGACATTGATACTAATTAAATGCTTAACACATTCGTCTATTTCATAATTTGGATCGACTATATATATAGTCCTCATCATCAACAATTAAACGCATCGTCATGAAATCTTATATTAATATTGGTCATCCTGCTGGGATGATTGGAAAATGGAACAATAAACGTTAAACTAATGCTAAAGTTAGATTTTTAATTTTCTTTTTATTAAGATTTAATAAGTTCCACCGTAAAAAGCCTTCATTAGTGCAAGCTTAACTAATACAATAAGAGATTGATCACTCACACAAAAGAGTGTGAGTAAAATTGTATTCTATTTATTTCTTCATCGACGCGTGAAATATAATTTTGCATATAACTTTTTCATCCATACAAGTATTCAATGAATTTATTACACGAATTTCTATCTTAATGAACGAAGCAAAACATCATCTTCAGTTTAAGCTTGAGTGAAATCTATTTCAATGAGAATTATTCGAAAATTGAGTGGTTTTAAATTTGAGAGAGTTTTCTATTTTCCATTATTAGTAATTAATTCTCGATAATTTTGTTTTTAAACGAACTTAATTTCGGACAATCTCAATTAATAAAGGAAGAATAGAAAATAAAATTTATTTTTTAACAGAACTCATTTCAGCGAGGTTCATATTCAGTTAGCACTCTCTTCGATGAGTGGAATGCATATTTCTTATATAAATAATTTATTTTTCATTTTATTGATATAACGAAATAATTCAATTTTGACTCAATATAATTTTGAGTGAATGATATATCAAAAGTAATCCTTTAACCATTTCGGCAGAAGCGTATATTTGGCCAATTTCCATATAAAACTGAATTTATTTCCATATAAAACTTAATGTCGGAAATGTAATACGAATATTTCTTACGTTGTTTTGAGAATCTAGTGATTTTTTATTTCTTTGAAAAAAGAAACAAACCTAAGTTCTGCTCGAATACCTCGTATTTGGTCTTAAAAACATTCTGACTATATTGTGAATTAATTCGAAAAAAAGCAAATCGGCAATATTGATATTACGAGAGAGCATCGAAAATTGTCGGATACATTAACGCACGTATGCAACGAGCGCATCACAAGCCTTCCAGTGCAATTCCCGCCAAAATGCGTGAGGCTTGGCTTCTTCAATAGTTTTGTTTTATTATGCGCTCTTTCATCATTTATTATTCCTTTTTTATTTATTTTATAGAAAACGATTCCCCTTTTCGTTTTGTTCCCGATCCAAATCTTATTAATAACATAATGCAATTCTTTGCCATCCTCCCGTGACCGCTTGCGACAGACAGTGACTCTCTGTATGTAAGAGTGAATATGGAATAGTTTGAGCGGTCGAACGACAAGATAGTTGGTTGAAATGGCCACGCGATGCAAAGCTTAACTGAACATGTACAGAGAGGCATATGCAGTCTGCGTATTAGTAGGAACGTATCGGTGTAAATGTATCCGTATCTTTAAAGACAACAATTGTGAAAATCACTTAGCAACAAGTCTTACATGGAACTGTTTGAAGAAATTAACGAAAGAGAGCAGTGGGTGTGAAGAGGAAGATGAATCGACAAGTTGCATGATGACTTACATGATGAAAGAGCGGTGTATGAGCGAATGGGAGGTTTAGTATGGGGTTTAGAAACATGTTTTAAACTAAAATTTTTATACTTTAGTTAAAAGAATGTCAATATTATAATAAGCTTTAACGTAGTTCGGGTAGCACGTTATCATATTTCACAAGTTATTCTAAGAAATTCATAATGCGATTTTTAGCTAAATCTCGCGTACAGTAAACCACCTTGTTGTAAAGGGCGTCATCGAAAATGTAATGATTTTTAGTAAATTTATATTTTGTTTGATTGATTCGTAGATTAGTTGAAAGATAACTCTCAGAGTTAATAACGTTTGTTGGTACAGCAACTCACTAACTAAGACGCTATCCGAGCAAGCCAACATAAGGGGCAACCAATAAATGTTCATTTTTTGCTGCTGCCGCCACTTGTGTACGTGTATGCACACGTTTCTCAGTTGGAATGCCATTTTTTCAACAGCACAACGCTGCCATGTCACTGTCACGCTGCTGCACTTATTGCAAATTTCAAGGATTTTTGTGCTTCTCGATTGTTGTCGGTCGTTGAGGAGCAAGTGGTGCAGCAACATATATAAGTAAGTAAAAAGCATGTATGCGGCAAATAGTGAGCGTCTAGTCAGTCTGAAAATCTACTCGGTGGTGCTTGAGTTACATGCGATTAAATAGTTCAATACTCTGCGGCCTCCACTTGGCTACTACCTACATACGTTCTGGTCTCCATTGCGGTCGTTATGTATATGTATGTTGTTGGTGTTGGTGTGTCAACGACAACGTGGCTACGACTGCTGTAAATATTAACAAAAAAAAAACAAAAAAAAAAGATGGAAATGCGCACCAGTGCAGAAGTTGTTGTGACAGTGGCGGCAGCATCGAGAACTTGGTCTTGTAAATAACTAAAGCCGGCTGGCCGGTATCAAGAGAGGCGACTGGTTACGATGCATCGTAGCGGCTGTTCGTAGCTCAATTGGTTGAGTTGGTGTGGTCGCCATCGCAGTCATGTGTGCGTATGTGTGTTGAATGCAACACTGGGTTATTGAAAGAACTAGAAGGAGAATGAAAGAAATACCGTATGCAGTGGCACCACAAAAAAAAGTTATCCACTAGGGTTGTACTGGTTCGTAAAGATCAATAACTTTCATCAACACTAGATACCAAGCCGTTGCAATGCCTTTGCTGCAGTTGTTGTTATTCCAATTGTTGTTGTTGCTTTGGCTGTGAATATTGATGTAGGTCCGGCTTCATATGCGTTGCATTTCGTTAAGTTTCAAGCATTGTTCAAAGATTAGCACATGTGACTTCCACACCGACATCAAGAGCATTTATACCAACAACTATAGCCCGCACAATATGAACACATAAATGCAAGTTCGTTCTTTGAATGCAAGTATGCTTATACATAAGTATTTATGTAAGTATGCATCCATGTGTGCGACATATGTATATAACACTTTGCAACACGCTTTCTACGAGTGCATGACGCACGTGTGTGCTTGGATAAGTTTGCTTTTTCTGGAACCTGCATAGAAAGTGTCGTGCCCATCGGTCGTTTTTGCGGAGTTCTATAATTTATACAGAAAGTTGCAGTAAGATCGATACCGGCACCGGCACTCGTACTGTCGTCAACATCAATACCAACACAATTCGCAACCGAACCAAACCACACTGCAGTTAAAAAAGACCTGGTTTTGAGCCGGCTTCGATTGGGTAGATGTGAGAAATTTCAAAAGTGACGGTTGGTCGGCTGGCTTCACGTTCTTTTTGTATTGTTTTTGTTTCGCTTGCAAAACCGAAGTAGGCCAAATTAAATTGATTTAAAGACTTGATCAGAAATCAGTCTTGGGTGCAGCTTAGCAACTGAATGAAAGGGCAAGGTAGTTAATAAAAAACAAATTTTAACAAATTATGAAAACATTCTTCACAGTTATAACACCATCGTATAACTTCTTGGAGTTTGAGTTTTGGAAAAGTTAAAGAAAACTCCGCACATTGTCATAAATATCCCATTTCAGAGCTTTGAGGTGTATTTTTCCTACCAATTAACCCAGATTTTATCGTTTTGTAAACCCTCAGGGGAATACAGTTTTTGTTCTGTTAACGTTACAACGATAAAATAATAAAAATTGCAACAATGAAATATTAAATATTGCCTTTTGTTGCATTGTATTTTTCTGGTGATTTATGAATATGATAGAGCCTTATTCCTTGGCTTTGAGGATTTTGTAGTTAATGTTTCTTACGCCTCTTCTTTTTCGCAGCACAAGGAAATATTGAGTGCGCTCTTAAATTAATATATCACAACAAATTTGACTATAGGATAACAAGGTAATTTTTTCCAAAGGTCCTGGAAAATTGCTGAGGTAACCCCATAAAACCTGGTCATTTTACCATTTTAGAATTTGAGGCTATTTTCATTCACAAAGTCCTTTTAAAAATTTTGCTTAGCAGCGCTATCTAGCGGGAAGTTGTCGAAACTTTGTAAAACCTGCGTTACTCTAATTGAAAAGCTTAGTTAGTAAGCTTTGTTAGCTTAGTTTGACCTGATGGCTCCATACAAATACAACAACCCTTTCAATCCTTTGGGATTGCAGATCTTTAGTGTTTGTAAGTTTAATTAATTCTTTTTAAAGCATTAGAAACTGCTTTCAAGAAAATGCCACCACAAGTCAATTAAGCCTGTGTGAACTCTACTACTCCTTCTCACTCCTTTGGAGGTTGAATTACGAATTAAACTTCCTTAAATTTGTTGTACCCCATAATTAAAACCCTCTTTAAAAATCTCGTCATTACCTGCATCAACGACCTTAGTGTAGATGTTTATGAGCTAGTTTGGATTTTCATTTTTATATATCGTATGTTGAAAAAGATGATGAAATTTATGTTTACGCCTTCGTAGGAAACTCGACTCACGTATAACATACAGAAGAAACTTTTAGATAATTGACTGTAGGCGGCTCATTTTTAGTGCATTGATTCTTGCGAATCACTCGTGGTTATTGATTTTTGGCCCATTTAAAATCAGATATTCATAGCCTTTAACCTAAGAACAATGTTACAAATTCATTTCCCTACAATTGAAAACGTTTATATAAAATTAGTTATAAACACACAAAAATATATGCGCATATACATATTCATATATTTCATACACTCAATTATTCGCACTCGAATACCAAAAAGAATTATTCATACTTACACCGTAAACGTGCTAGAAGGCTTATCATAGTCATGCATATCGTTGTAAGACTGAGAGGTACCTCGTCCCGTGACGTGGTTCAAGTGTACTTTTAATGGCGGTTTCCGGTTTCAGAAACAGAGTGC
Organism: Physocephala rufipes; assembly: GCA_963966595.1. Lineage (NCBI taxonomy): Eukaryota > Metazoa > Arthropoda > Insecta > Diptera > Conopidae > Physocephala > Physocephala rufipes. The sequence continues at coordinate 44,843,088 of OZ016501.1, forward strand.
AATGAAGTTGAACAAACCAAGTTGGCACACTGTATGACCGTTTGGTGCTTACTGTACTCCTGAAACGAAGAAGCAGAGCTACGAAGAAGGACGTTAAGTGCTTCATTCGTCTTCTCTCTTCTAGAGTTTATTTAACTTTTCGTATAAAAAGAAAACGGTCACGGCTTAACAGCACTTTACAAAATGTTATACAGGAGCAAATAAAGCATGAATAGGGGGGAAACAATGAGGGAGGCGTAAGATAAAAATCAGTACAGATTGTCATGCAATTTAATGTTACAGGAAAACTGTCTTGAAAAGACGCTTCGAAATGTCGGAGAGACGTATGAGGGACGATAGGCTGACTAGCGGGCAAGTTAAGTGACCATTAAAATACCTTCTCACCATTTTTATGCAAGGAGTAGGTCAGGTTTTACTGATCGATATTGAATTTCAAGCGGTTTGAACTCAATGCATTCTCCCTTCATCTGAAACAACCAATTGCCAACGTCCGCCCGGTCGCTTGCGGGTAACTATGAGTTCCCATTTCGAGCTATGCAAACTGCAAAAAACCAAAACCCTTCCTCATCGAACGAGTTCAATGACTGCCTTGAAGGACATTTAAACGAAGCGGCATAGAAAACTGTTTGAATAAATGCCCCATAAAGACATTGCGATAAACAACGAGTAGATTTTTTATAGTTCCTACTTTGTCGAGCATATTTATGTGCGATCTATATTCGTATGTATGTCGAGAATAAGATATTCTATATTTCGTTGGGAATACGCGTAATAAATAAACTGCACGATGTCTTGCAATTCAAGGAGCTCAGGATATTACAGGAAATCCTCCCCTTTTATGGAAATTAATTGCAACTGGCATTTAGTACGTATTCGTTTTTGTTGTTGCTATTGTTCCTATCATTGTTTTTAGTTTGTTGTTTCAGTGTTTAAGAAAAATACAAACACATACACGCACACAACCATATTTCTCATTCCTAATGCAAAATACAGCGAAGTAAAACACAACAAAAGCAACAGGGAGTAATAGTAGCAACAAAAAACATCAGCAACGAGAGCAGAATTATTGTTGCATTGATATGCAGATCCTTGCACTAGCGGCTAGAAGAAGCAGTAGCAGTAGGCATAACGAGACTGGAGAAAAAAACAACAATAATAACAACTGAAACGCAGCTGCTGCACTAAAACCGACTAACCAACCAACCAAACACTCAAAAGGGTGATGACCAAAGCATCAAGCCATTGAATGAGATGGATTTTAACCCTTTTTATTCTCTCCGTTCTTTGTTATTTTGAAGCTGCAAAACTCTCAAAAGTTTGGGAAATGAATGCACGCATATACATGTATATACACATACACATACACACATATGCACGCGTACAGAGAAGCAGCGATGGCGGCAATAAAAGTAGAAACAGCACAAGCAGCATCTTTCATTGTTTCAAAAGCATCCCTGCGTCGTTCAGCCATTGTTGCTGTAATTTTGTTGTCGCTGCTGCTGCTGGTGTAGTTATTGTGATTACTATTTTTGTGATTGTTGTCGTTGTTGTTGTTATACCATCTTACTTTTCGCTCAGCAAAGGAAATGCACCACAAAATGCATTCACGGATGTCCAGGGGCTACCATGGCGCTGTTACACCGATAACAGCAGCAAGAAAAAATAACAACAACATCTGGGATGATTTGCAAGTAAAATTGCAAAACAACAATGAATGCAATAAAAACAACGGTGCAACCTTAACTCTAAAATCTTGCATTTATTATCAGGCTTTGTCTGCCCTTCGGGAATTGCCGGCGTTGAATGAAGTTAGTGAAAAAGACAAGCAAGGAAACAAGGATGAGACGAATGGTGGGGTTGGTGGAAGGCAGGAAAATAGGGGGTAGGGGAAAGTAATTTAGTAGTAGGGAGCAACAATAGGGTTTTTTTAATATAACCAGAATGAAATGCATGAGCTTTGTCCCAGTCGCTCGATCTCGGTCTCCATCTGATCTCTTCTGGTTTGTTGAACTGGCCTAATTTTGTTTGCTTTAAATAATATCAATAATTAATACAATTTTTGGCTTTCTTTTAACAATCGATAACTATTTTAAATATACGAAAAAATTCCTTCATAAAACGACAGAAAAATGCAAACTCTCTTCTACTTTAGTGCTATTGAAAATAATAAGGTCAGACAGATGCCCTACCGTAAACAGACTGGATTGAAGATCTTTAAAAATAAAATATGCTAACACACATTAACACATTTCACGAGCATAAAGGTACAAGGGATCAATTGGTGAATCACTCTTGTGTTATTTAACACTGTGTTGTAGAAATAAAAGCTCACTTGCTTTTATTTCCTACTCCCGAGGGCGTTGTTAAATCTCCTCTTAAATAATTTATCAAATTTAAAACGCCCTTTCGCTTTTCCGTGTTGACTGAGAGTCGCCCGGTTTAAACGTTTTCAACTTTTGTCAGTAATTCTGAACGTCTGCACAAGTAACATATTTGTTGTTAAGCCACAAAAACAACAATTTATTTCTATTTTAGAAATGTGAATATTCAAATATTTTGTTTTATACTGCTTTGATACAGATATATTGTATTGAATTTATTTTATATGAATGTTAACCCTTCTATTACGTTTTTACTTGTCGATCCTGACACTGGCTAATTATCCTTATCAATTAAATTGCAGTGTTGATTTCATCAATAAATTAAGTCAGCATTATTGCATGACTGAAAAATATTATACAGGGTGTAAAATGCATTGATTACTTCTATTAAATTGTGTTTAAAAGAGTAAGATTGACAGTTTCATCACTTATGGTAACCAATTCATCATAAGATTATAAAATGTAGATTAGGTCGATAAAGGAAAAAAGTCGTATGAATGAAACAGGATTATATAAAGAATTAGTTCAAATTATGTCAGCAAAAGAAAAACAACGGGAACATTTGGATCATTTCCTCTTTTTCTTTTCTTTAAACATCACACTCAAGGATAGCGGTAGTGCCCTCAGCATGGTATATTCGCTTTCTGCTCCTTTTGGTGACACATTAAATGAAACATTACAGATATAGGAAAGCATATATATTCCGACTCAGACTTAGTTCCTAATTCAATTTAGTTCTTACCTGTCCGACAACTTGTCTGTCGAGACCGTTCATTCGTCTACTTGTTCTCCGAAATCACAATTAAAGAAGAACAAATAGAGAAAAAATCATGATTAAAGGAGAACAAATAGACGAAATTGTCAAAAATTTTGGAGTAAATAATCTCAGTCTACCAAGACCGTTCAGCATTATAAGTGGGCGAAATCGGTAAGTTTGAGCTCTTCTAAGTTAATATAAATCTATCAGTGCTCACAGCTCAATATCTCAATTTGCGAAGATGTTTTAAATCTAAACCTTTATATACGAGTTCGCAGTCTAAGGTGGGCAACTCCAACAAATAGGCGTGATACTCCCTTTGGTAACTGAGCTCACAATTGTATGAGAATTTGTCCTCAAACAATTTTTACATATATTCGCCGTCCTTGTAGGCCGTTTAGTGTTAAAAATTGGCATAATCCTGCTAAATTCAATTCCGCTCCTTTATGGCGTTGCCCGTTTATTGATGCTTATTGCCCATTTAAAGCGAATTTGAAGTTGAATTTTTAAATTTGGGGTTCAAAAATTTTTACTTTCAACAAATGAAAGAGTACAGACGATATATAATCTTCAGGCCGGGCGATGCTTATATACCGACTGTATAATTTATGGTCTGATCCTAATAATCGGTGGGCGGCACCCACCCTTTTTAATATTACATTTCTCTTTTCTTGATTAATTTAAATTTACTAACTCATATTTAACACAATATTTTTCAAAAAAGTCCATACGTGACACGTAGAAGGGGGCGTGGCCCTCTCATTTTTGAAAGGCCCTCTCATTCCACATTGATAACTTATAAAGCAACTGAGAAATCGGCCGCTAAAAGAGGATTTTGTAAAAAAGTAGACGACCCTGATCTGATTTGCCACATTTTCAATCTCAAACAGCGTATGATGAAAATTAATACTCGTGCCGAATATCATGTCGATATTTTCTTCCGTTCAACTGGAATTATGTTTTTACAGACAGACAGGCATACAAGATCATCGGACAGACATGACTAAATCGACTCTAACCTCACGAGTTCTGGGCAGGAATATGCTCTTTTGAACCTGCCACACCTACTTTAATATGTTAAAGACGGAAGAAGTAAATGAATGAACTCTCTTCCTTCGGGTGTAGAGCGTAAAAATGGGCGTAGACCACTGGTTATTGGAATTAGTATAGAAGTTTCAGCCAGATTGAAGTTTGTGCTCTTAAAAGCTTTTTTTTAATTAAAAAAGGGATTACACAACTTTTAAGGATTAAAAGAATAATAAGTATCGATTAACAATATTGCGAATTGAAGACAATCAATAAATCCTGTTATTCGATAACGGTACATATATGATATTTATTCGAGGAAGGTTTGTATCTATATCTAGAGTAGTTCTCTATAGTTGACTGTAAATGGTCCAACATACAGACAGAAAATTGTATATAAGAAAATTAACTAAAGTGAAACATCAAAATATTAAAGTCCAAAGAAAGCATTGAATTCATGGTAAAAATGAAATTTTAAAAACATAAAAAAGTGCGAAATATAAGATGTTTAAAAAAATATACAACAAAAAATTTAAAAAAAGTAATCACGAGAAAAACAGTGAAAGAAACCAAGCCAAAACAAAATCGAATAAACTCTGCAAAGAATCCCCACAAAATTGTCAGCAGACAACAAAAAGGTAAGAGAAAAATGAAAAGGCGCAATAAATATATATAAAATGTATAAAAAGTAGAGAATCAGAACTCATGAAATTCATTTGAAAAAAATGGCAGATAAATCATTCAATGCATAAACGCCAAAACGATGCACACGAAGTGGGGCGCATTGAGCTCAGTGTCGTCAGGGGAGGGACGGTTAAAACGAGGACTTCAAAAGTAAATATGTATACACAAGTGTATGGCATCGTGTATATATATATGAGCATTAGTATATGTGTGCGTATGTGTGGCGGTGCTGCCATCGGCTCCAAACATTGAAAAAATCTACATCCAAAAGAAAACAAACGAATGAACCCGAACGAACAATAATGAAGCGCTTCTCAGACCAAAAACATCGCGACAAACAAACCAAAAAATCAGTCAACCAAAACAGAAAGAGCAAGAACAATAATAACTGCAGGAAAAGGAAAGCAAAAGGCAAAAAAACCACCACAACGAAAATCAAAACCATTGAACAGTACTACAACAAAAACAACGACGGCAACAAATGCACAGCAGCCGCAGCAGCAGACAAAGTCGCCTAACAAATTTTTCTGAAGGGGTGAATGACCTGCAATTTGAATTTGAAAAATACGCGATACGCACGCGTTTGATGTGAATTACTGCATTTGCAATAAGTCGAACGCAAACACACACGCACACAGACGCCATTAAAAGGATATTATGCATGAATGGGTTAACTATACCAACGCGCACACAAATACACGCACACACACATCGGTGACAACTAAACTCCCGCGTAATCTCTCAAAGAGACCGTCATTAACCATCAAAAGAATCTTAAGTAATTTAAGACTCATAGGAAAAAACCAGACAGATACATTTCTCTCTTGTAATTTAGCTTTTACTTTCTCTTAATGATTATATTTATTCACTTCCGGTTGAGGGAATGGATACTAGAGATATTGATTGCGAAGACGATGATGGGAGGGAAGATCGTGGGGCGGATAAAATAAGAATAATTAGGAATGAATATTTTGCAACAAGATTCGTGCGAACTAGACGAATCTGGTGATGCGCACAAGTATGTTTCTAAAATTTTCTTCAACGCATTAAACAAAACGAAAACAGAAAGAAAAATAAAGAGCTTTAATTTCGGTCTGGTGGGAACTCCCGCACCCTACACCTGCATTTAGTGCCTGCGTTTAAACATATGACCTAAAAGTTGATACGGAGCCAATACTCCTGCAGAGTTGATACTCCTGTAGTACATAAAACGTAATTGTTTGAAAAATTCTATACCCAAAACGTTATCATGTTTCCCTTCTCGGACCCTCGCCTTCTTCTTTGAATGAGAGAGCCTTACTCTTGGGAGCTTGTCAATGATGAAAAGAATTATTCCGTTCATTTCAGAGATCCTATTGATTCGTAATGAGAAATATTTTAATAGGTTTGATTCATTAAATACTGAAATATTTTGTAAGCTGAATCAAAATTAATTTTGTTTCGAAAAATCAAGGAATCCTGAAATAAGCGATTTCCGAAGACCGAATCAAACATTTAAAATCACCTCAAAAATTGCAGCCGGAATCATGTTTTGAAAACCATCAGAATTAGAATAATTATACCATCATAATCTAAGACAGAGTAATGATTGATTAATGTGGTTTCCGAGTCAGAGTTATCATTTAACTTTGACTAAAAGAATTGCTTATCATTCTTTTAATTCGCCTTCATTTATTGGGTAGCGTTAAAATCACATCGACGTACTATACTCTCTATCATTGTGTGACACCACTAAAATTTTAAAGAAAAAAATATTTTGCTTTGTTTACCTTGCATATTTCTTAGTGTTTCGTTTCTGAATATATTTTGTATTTATTGTTGTTACAATTCCTGAATTTCTTAAAGATCATTACATTTCGAATTAATATAGTATTTTATATTCTTCTGTTAAAAGAGTAATTTCCAATTCAAAGATTATCCTGTTTTTATTATTTTCATTGGAGTATTAAAGCGCAGGATTAAACCACTTTAATTACTAACCCTGTTGATTTCGTCTTGCTGGCAAATCAATGTCACGAATTGTTTGCGCGAATAAATGAGAAAAGTAATTTAGCACACAAATTCAAATATTTATAATAACCCGAAATAAAAGCAGTCACCCTACTAGGAACAGATCCTTCGTCCGGTTTGTCAAAGTCCTTTCCAAATGTATCAAAAGCCAGCCTTATAATTTTGTGTTGAAATAATATAATAATAAAAAACAAGTTCTGAATTGAGAGCCCAAAAGGAAGGTACAACTTGAAAGAGGGAGCGCAAGTCAAACGCTGGCCGATACGAGCAACTGTCCGTCCAAATGATTGGCCAACCAGTCAGACCAGCCAAAAAATTAACCCAAAGTGTTTCTAGAACTCTGCATGTGATTGTATTTTGCAGGTGAAATATTTTATTTTCAGAAAGACTATCCACCTTATACAGTAAATATTCTACAGAAACAACAACTATATTATAAAGTTTTTCCTTATGGTTACTTAAAGAACAAGAGTTTCCGGCTTGTTGGATTCGGCCGCTTGATCGACCGGTTAATTGTCCGAGCAGGCAGAGTTCCGGTGCAAGGTAAAAAAGGAACCAGACGATATGGGTCAAGAAACGAGATCTAGGATATATATTTTTTTAAATGATTCAAATAAAGGGATAGGAAGGTACAGTTGAGGTGTTGAGGTAGGTTATAGTTGTTTGATAATGGTCGCTTGAAGGCATACTGTAGATCAACTGACAAGAAGATCTAGTTGTTTTTATACTGAAGTTAAATAACCGTGCGAGGCGACTACATTTAACTGAAGCGGGGTGTTCGATTGATAGGGATCATTGCATAAAGAGATAAGAATATGAAAGTATTGAATAAATTTTATTGCGATAAAATACTGATGATTAGCATTATGTTATATAATTTTTTAATCCGCAAAAATTTGTTCCAAAATTATTTACATTGAAAGGTCGAAATTCCCGTCATTTTACAATCATTCTAGAAGTTTTCAATTTGTATATCGTGGAAGTTGTTCGGCTTTGATGTAAATATATTTCATTTTTACGCTGTGATTTCCGAATTTACGCGAATTTGGTGCCGGTAGCTTACAACAAATACTCGGCATATAAAGTATTATCACAGATTGTTCTGATTTAATACCGTTAACGTAAAAGAAGGAAAGCGTCATTCCTCTCTCCCTCTTGTTTCTTTGTTGACCCGAAACAAACGTATGCGATTTAATATGGATGATAGGAACGGAAGGTGTTATGTCGTTCGGTAACGTTATTCTTTCTTATTAATGGTTCGATTAGTCTAGACGTACGTTGACAACGTACTAACGTAACGTTGACGGCGCGGAGTGGCGATTAGTGATGCTGTCAAAATTTCTAAATATCGTTCGGAACAAAGTAAAGCAATTTGTTTGTTATAATACAAAAGTGGAAAACCATATTACTCCCTCGTTCTATTCCATACGGATTATATAGGAAGTATAAGGAGCAGAAATGGCTGTTTAAATTACGGCCGCAGCTTGACGGAGAGAAACCAAATTTCAGTTGGTTTGTACGGCCGTCAACGTCTTGAATAATCGTTTGCATTGGTCACGGCAAGGTAGGTTGAAGCGGCCATCACGTTACGTTCCGCTACGGCTAGACTAATTGAACCATAATACGTTGCCAAATTATTGACCCCGTTATTGAATCAAATAAATAAATCCCACAAGTTAAAAACTGTGGAACTGTTTTTTATAGTCCTTTTTGTACTCGATAATTGCAAACGATTATGTAAAAAGCCGGAGCTGTTATATATATATATATATATATATATATATATATATATATATATATATATATATATATATATATATATATATATATATATATATATATATATATATATATATATATATATATATATATATATATATATATATATATATATATATATATATATATATATATATATATATATATATATATATATATATATATATATATATATATATATATATATATATATATATATATATATATATATATATATATATATATATATATATATATATATATATATATATATATATATATATATATATATATATATATATATATATATATATATATATATATATATATATATATATATATATATATATATATATATATATATATATATATATATATATATATATATATATATATATATATATTACAATTATAATTTAAATAGATGCAACGGCTTCAGAATTGAATTTTTAAAAAAATATGTTTCCTATTCCAGAGAATGAATAGAAATGTTTGTTGGGATTGAAATAAAATTAGACCTTTGTTATACAAACTGCAAGGTAATGATTTTATAAATTAGATATAATTTGTTTGGGGAAAAATTTATAAAAATTTTACTGATATATGTATTTCTTTTCTAGCCACCAGTGTGGTGGAGCATACGCAATTTAACATAACTACTTGGTTGTTGAACGAATTACTCTTAATATAGAGGTGACACGAACCTGCACTTTATAGCATGAAAAACGAAAGCAAATTTTTTGTGAACTGAATAATTCAACGCAGAAAAGCAATTAATCTTTATACCATATTACACTGCAGATTAACTATCTGATTAACTGCTTTTACTCGATTATGTTAATACATCCACAAGACGTCTTCATTCTTTTGGTTACCGGTCATTTTTATTCACAAACGAGTTTATAAACCAAACGGAAAGAAAATTAAGGAAATAAATTACGCAACCCTGGGTATTTAGAACAACTTCTGAAAATGAAATAGGTGCCCAACTCTATTGAATCAAAAGCTACAAGGGTATCAATATAATCAACAAGCTGATGATAACACTCTAGATTATTAGTCAATGGAGATACAATTATTTGAGTTACTTAACGTTAATCGATTAGAAGTGTCTTCGCGGTAGGGATGTAGACCTCATCATAATTTTCATGTAAAATGTATACAAATTTTTTTATCGAAAGACTTCATTATTTTCCAATTTGTTCTCTACGAGCATTTACAATATTTTTTCGTATATAAATTGCTTACATTCATGCGTTTTATCCCGTTGGATCCTACAAAAAGTAATTTAGCAAGATTTATATATTAATCAAATTCTTTTCTTTGGAAGTTTCTATTCAAATATCGTCTGATTAATATATACAATTTACTGAACGATTTTTTCGGAACGATTTTATTCGTAACGATTTTTCACCATCCCTTGTCATTTTTGGTACAACAAGCAGTATTCCGTGCTCAAATTGTTACTACTAGAGGTGGCCATTACCAATGAAACCACTGATAGTGAATATACGATGGAAACAAAAGTGGCAGCTTAGTAAATAGCTTAGCTTTGCTTAGCTCAGTAAATTTCACGCGAAGTCGGAATTAAACGAAGCAGTAAGGCTTCGAAAGCAGAAATTGTCAGTTCGCTGATAAACGCATTCGTCGTGAGCAAATATGTTCGCAATTATTATTTAAAACTAAATATCATGCTCCCTCCTTATAAATTCAATACAATTGTTACACATTTCCGTACGCATTTTGTCTAGTATTTTCAGTAGTAAGGGCCAATATTTTGTAGGAGAAAAATATGACTAAGAGTTAAAGTGTAAGTTACTGCCAAAGAAGTTTTTATTTTTACTGACGCTGTCGGCAGTGTTTTCGTTTCATATGGTATTCATTAAATTGCTTGTTGCTGTGGTTAGCCGCTGCAAGGTTATGTTTGGGGCGTATATTAAGCAATAAATTGATATTTTCTCTCGCCATTGGTTGCAGTCAATGCATTCGGTAACACCAGGCCTAGAGCTTGAATTTGTTTGCGAAACGATTCCAGTTATAAATGAAAAAAAAACTGTTTTTTAGTATTGCCGAAATTGGTCGCTTTGATCAACATTGCGGTAGGTTTCCGGTTTCTAGCTATATCTCAATGATTCATCTAATTTATCATTTTTCCAGTTTCATTTTCATTTGAAAGATAATCATTAATGTGATTATTCCATATTATCGAATCTCCTAATCGTTTCGTCTTTCCGAATGCTCTTCAACTGTTTAATACTATTATAGGCGACGTCTTGCCAAATATAACTAAAATATGTCAAGCGGGTAAGAGGCAACTGGAAACTTGAGACGAACGAAACTATCGGAGATATGAAATAAGCACATTAATAAAGAAATTCGAAAATATGGGAAATAATACTGTATATAATATATACAGGAGCAGTAGTCTGGAGCGGTAGTTTCGTATCGTTTCGATTCGTCCCGTTTTTTCAGTTGCTTTTAAACTATGACTTGGCTGTCCGCGAGGCATCGCCCCTAGTGTTATTAAACAGCTAAAAGGTAACTGGAATGATGAGATGATTTGAACAGAAATAAAGGAATCAAACCAAATTCAAAGAGATAGGAATGACCTCATCAGAGGGGTGCTGTATGCCTTAAATACACGAGCAAGCCAGTAATTCTGGGCAATCTGGGCAAATAATTTGGCACCGATTAAAACGGTATCATCCAATATTATGGTCAGCATAAAATTAGCGACGTTACTGTTAATTTCAGTTTTCCCAATTTTAGAATTTTCGCAAATAATATTTCGTGTTTACAGCACAACAGCTGTTTGTAAGCAGCAACGCATTCAGAAGAGACGGCAGCGCTGACTCTCAGCGCTTTTCAAAAAGCGCTTAGTGCTTAGCGATTCTGAATGCAGCCATTGTTAATCGAATATTTATGGCCTTATTACACAAACCGAAACTAATGGAAAGACTGCGGTGTTGGCTTTGAGAAGATGCTCGGAATTCTTTTAGTATACAAAACTTTCGTCAGCTTCCTTAGATAAAGTCTGTTTTCCATTAGCAATCCATTTGCTTGCGCGCAACAAAAACACCCTCCTCCCTAAACGACGTCCTGAATGTTACTGAATAAAATTTTACGACGCCGCTTCACTCACACCCAAGCGAAAGGTTCCCTCCTCGCGTTTTTTTCACTAGCTGTTTCGGTACCGGCACTGAACCGGCACCCGGCTTCGGCATCCAGGTTTTACCTGGAACGCATTGATAAGCAACAATGTTTGTTTATTCGTGCCCAACGAAATTTTATCAGCTGCTTATCTATAAGCTCTCAAAGCAGAGGATAATGAGAGCAAACACAAAAGGGAATCGAAAATGCAGCATAGTTTCGCTTTGTGTAATAACGCCATTAGTCGAAGTTAAAATACTTTTTTCATCAATTAGTTCAGCTGGTCAGCTTAATTTCTTTGGATAAACGTCACTCATGAGTTGGGCGTAGTTCTTGGCCGCAGGTGTTTAGATTGATTTGTTTCTCGTGTTGGTTGGTTATTTTTGCTTTGCTTTTTTATTTTAGAGTTATATTATTTCCGTAGAAGAAAGGCTTTCATTTACGCATGTATTAAAATGATATTCGGTACAATCCTTGGCAGGAGCTATGGCTTATTTGTGCTAAGTCTGGTAGTGGGTGTGTTAGCCCAATATGAGTGGCAAGCTCGCGATGCTTTTGATGAAATCAAAATCAAATTTGATAAAGTGAATATTGATAATTGCCCGATACAACACTTGAGCGACTTGTATCTTCCCGAGGATACTGTGTCTCATAAACCAGACATCAAGGAAATAAATATCAATCCGATTTTTCCTAATCGCACCGCTTTATTGCATCTGCATAATATGGCGATGAGTCGCAGCTTTTTCTGGAGTTATATTTTACAGTCGCGTTTTATTAGACCCGCCATCAATGATACATACGATCCAGGTATGATGTATTATTTCTTGTCGACAGTCGCGGATGTCTCTGCAAATCCTTCCATCAATGCCTCGGCTATATATTTTGCGCCAAATACTTCATACACATCTTCCTATCGTGGATATTTCAATAAAACATTTCCACGCTTTGGGCCTCGTACGTTCCGTTTTGATGATTTCAATGATCCAATTCATTTGCAAAAGATCTCTACGTGGAATACCTTCGATGTACGTGACTTAGGTGCGCATCTGCCTGAATCTATATCAAGCGATTATACATCTGAATTATACAAAATTAATGAATGGTACAAAACTTGGTTGCCCGACGACGTTGAGGGGCGGCATGATACTAAAATTATCTACCATGTAGAAATACGTTACGCGAACAACACTAATGAAACATTCACCTTTCATGGACCACCTGGTGCTGATGAAGTGCCTGGGCCCGTTAAATGGACACGTCCTTATTTTGATTGTGGTCGGTCGAACAAATGGTTGGTATCAGCAGTTTCACCGATTGCAGACATTTATCCACGACACACCCAATTCCGGCACATTGAATATCCGAAGTAAGTCTATCCATAGATGTGTATGATAAACTGGTTTGTATTGTGAATGTTTGTTTTGGGAAGGTACACTGCCATATCTGTTCTTGAAATGGACTTTGAACGCATCGATATTAATCAATGTCCGAAAGGTGAAGGCAATATGGGTCCCAATCGTTTCGCGGATACGGCGCGTTGCAAAAAAGAGACTACCGAATGCGAACCATTACAGGGCTGGGGCTTTCGAAGAGGTGGATATCAATGTCGTTGTATACCCGGTCATCGTCTTCCAAATACTGTGAGACGGCCTTATTTGGGTGAAGTAATCGAAAGAGCATCAGCGGAGCAGTATTATAACGGCTACGATTGTTTGAAAATAGGATGTAAGTACAGGACTTAAAATGTTACGCCTTATTCTTAGCATTTTTCGATTTTTTATTCAAGGGGTACAAAAGATGCCAATTAAATGGGAGAAAGCGCCTTATCATGTACGAGAGAAATATATTGATCTACGTCCTCAATATCGCAACTATTCAACTGGACCTCACGCATTACATGTTGAAAATATTAACATTGATGAAGTTTTGAAGTTCATTCATGGGGTTAATTATCGCAATTGCAAAGAGTTCGTTAACAAATGTTTAAACTATGAATTAATTAGACTTAATACCGTTTGTCTGTTTTTAGTTTTCATCCACAAGATTTGATTATGCGTGGTGATGTCAGTTTCGGTGCCAAAGACCAATTTGCTAATGAAGCTAAAATGGCTGTACGACTTGCTAATTTTATAAGTGCTTTCTTGCAGGTAATTGTGAAAAACCACATTCATTCGGATCATTAAATATTTAGGGTTAAACTTCTGCCTTGTTCCTTTGCTTTGGCTCTTATTTCTCTCTTGTTTGCTTTCCTTCATCTTGCCATTAATTTCTATTAAAATTTGTTGTAAGGACTTGAGCTCTACAAATTTTTGTTAGCACCAAATGGTTGCTTTACCAAAAATCAACATAAAATATAAGCAAGGTAGAAAGAAAAAGGATGCCAGTGAGAGAAACCTGTAGCCGACGTTTGAGTAACCTCGAAATCTCTCTATGTCGATGTTTGAGTAACGCAATTTGGAAAACTGGGAATAGAAATCTAGAAAATAAAACTGGTTTGCGGTTAGTTCAATTAATTGAATACTGAACATCTCTTACGTATTAAAGGCGTAAGGGTAACCGATAGTTATAGGAAAATATGCACATTTTTATGAATACGTATCGTTTGTGGAAAAGTGAAGAAACGATCGATAGAAAATTGCAATTCATTGTTTTATTAATTGTTTTATTTTGGCGTATGCCAATTAATTGTCTTATTTTGGCGTATGATATTAAAATTTCTTCGGTCTATTTAAATACATTTAATTTTGAAAGGTCTCCGATCCCAATGAGGTCTACTCCGGTAAACGTGTTGCAGATAAACCTTTGACCGAAGATCAAATGATTGGTGAAACCGTAGCGATAGTAATGGGCGATACGAAAGTGTGGTCAGCTGCGACATATTGGGAACGGAATAAATTTACTAATCGAACCTACTTTGCACCATATGCTTACAAAACTGAATTGAATACGAGAAAATTCAAAGTGGAAGATTTAGCTCGCTTGAATAAAACCAACGAAATTTATACAGAAAAGAAATTCTTTAAATTTCTCAAGCAGCGTTGGTCAACAAATTTCGATGCTCTCGAAACCTTTCATCTGAAAATGAAAATTCGCCACAATGAAACTGGAGAATACCTGCAAAATTATGAACACTATCCGACCTCATATCGTGCGGCTAACATTGATCACGGCTATTGGACCCAACCGCAATTCGATTGTAATGGTTATGTGAAGAAGTGGCTAATTACATATGCTGTGCCCTTCTTCGGATGGGATAGTCTAAAAGTGAAACTGGAATTCAAGTAAGTTAAGAATAATAGGAGAAATATAATAATTTTTATATATTTGTTTGCTTATTACGGAAATTATTGAGACTGCTGGATTCATTTTTAGTTATGAAAAGTTATAAAAATTAATTAATTAATTAATTAGTTAAATTAATTAATTTAAAATTAATTAATTAATTGGTTATAAAAATTAGTTATACATAGAGAAAAAATTAGGCCATGAGCCAACTGCGACTCATTCTCACAATTGCTTTATTATCTGGATACATGTTTTTTAATTTGCCCCTGATAAAACTCATCAGTTCACCCCAAAGACCTCTAGCCTAATTTTTGAAAAGGGTCGGTCTTCTCAATTACATTTTCGTTTTGAAAGTTCTACGATCCCAATGGGTCGGTCAGCTGGTTAGTCGGTAGGCCGGTCGGTCGGTTGCTCGCTTGTTTGGTTGGGCGTTTGGTCGTCAATTGTTGGACAAGGGTCGATAGTTGAATATGAAATTGCTCTCGATCCTCATGACAGTTGAATATTTTAATATAAACTTTGTTAAGCCTGTTGGCCATTATTAATTTTAAGCTTAGAAGATGTCTATGATTCGTATTCGTAAATAAGATATTTTTTGAAATGATTGCATAACATCATGATCTTAGGTTTAATTTTGTCATAATTACCAACATTAATTGCATTGTGTTTACAACTTTCCTTCACAGAGGAATTGTAGCGGTATCCATGGATATGCTTCAATTGGATATTAATCAATGCCCTGATTGGTACTATGAACCGAATGCCTTTAAAGGCACTGACAAATGTGATGAACAATCTTCTTATGTAAGAATTTCGTTATTTTCATTCTACTTGTGCTCAAGTTCATTCATATAAATTATAATTATTTCAGTGTGTTCCTATAATGGGTCGTGGTTATGAAACTGGTGGCTACAAATGTGAATGCCTGCAAGGTTATGAGTATCCATTTGAAGATTTAATCACTTACTATGATGGCCAACTGGTAGAAGCGGAATATCAGAACATCGTTGCTGACAAGAAAACACGTTACGATATGTTCAAATGTCGGCTGGCGGGTGCTGCAGGTAATCAGGAGACTATTGCCCTTGTAGGACTATTTTCGATAGTACTAATGTTATACAATTTTTTAGGGCAATCAACTTTATATTAAAAAATACGTAAATGATGTATTTTATATACATATTATAAAAGATCATAATGCAATCATTATGTATAAGTAGTGATAAGTTATAACTTACTTCCGTCCATTTAATTGAAGTAGCGAAGTACAAAAGTATTAGAAAAATGAATATTTAAACGTAGGCGCCTTGAAGTTTTGAATATTGATATTTTTTTAGTTTTAAAGAAAAGCCACGAAATTTTATAAAATGCGCAAACATGCACGAAACTCCTGTGAACTCCCTCTCTCTGAAACACCATCGAAATTATTACTGTCGTCATTATCACTCTCATTCGATCATGACGATGAAGTTGTAGACGCAATCTATTATAATAAATCTACTTAGTTGTCATTAAAATAAAAGGAAGCAACAACATTCAAAAAGAAAATACTTTCAAATCCGCCTTTGAGCTCGAGTTACCACAATTGCGTTTGGAATGTATTAAAGAAACAAAATACGTTGCAGAAGGGTCAGTAGCGGTAGTGATTTAGCAGGGGTAGCGACAAAGTACCAACGGAAATTTCTTATTGAATCTCTAGCAAAACAACAAAATATAACAACAAAATAATAAACACCAAATAGCACGAATACTGCTGTGGCGTAGCAACAACAGCTGTGTGCAGCTAAAGTAAAACCTGTTGAAATTTAAAATAAAATTTCTACTTTAACGACAACTACATAACAACCACTTAGCTGGTATATGTGAGCAGACACATTATACATAAACACACAGACACATCACAAAGCCTTACAATTGCCTCTCACTTCAGTCCCCACCTTGATTGTTGGACATTCGGAGGGATGAATCGAGAAGAATCTTGTTACAGCCTTTCATCCTAACAAAGCTTTGTAGCTTCCCTCCTAATATTTTCTTTGCCATCGCGCTTTCAAGGTGACGTCTTACTGACGAATCTTAGCGAGTTTTCAGAAAAAAAGATATATTTTTTGTGTGAATTAAAGTAATTTTTTCATATTTGATTATCATCAAGCTAGAATATTTATTTATTCGTTTACCCTGAGAAATTTTTGGGAAAGGAATTCTGCTTTAGTGCCAGCGACGGCTGACAATAATAATAATAATAATAATAATAATAATAATAATAAAAATAATGAGTACAGTGATCATTATTTTGTATCAAAAGTGATGATGATGACGATGATGATGAGAATAGGATGGGATAATATTTAAAAAGGAAAAACTTGTTTGTCATTATTTTTCGCAAGGAATGCCAGAATTTTTTATTAAAAATTGTGGCATGCTTAGGCCACAAAGAGCAGCAGTAGTACCGCAGTCTATATTACCATTAGAAACATGCAGTCAGTACCCCTTGGATACCCATTGTTTTTTTAATATTTTCACACATTTTTCATGACCGTTGCCGTATAGAGTAATCAACAGATATCAACTATTAGGCAACCAGTGATAAAACAGGACGCTCGGGTAACGTTGACCGACAGTTCGACCGATCAAACTGACTTTCTCCTGATATACTTCACACATTTTGTTATTGTTGTCACTGGTTTTATTTATCATTTATATTATAAAGATCACTCGGCGGCTTCTCTTTTGTGAGATTAGGATTTGTTGAATTGAAAAATTTATGACCACACGTCAAAATTCCTTTCATTCCTGCTTACTTTAAATTTAATGGTGTTCTTATGGAAAGCGTCTGTTATTAAAATTTGCATTTTTATACAATATAATTTAGGTTTGTACCATCAAGAACCATAAGATCCGTCCATTAGTTGTTACTGATATAATAATTTGAAAAACTGATACTATTTTGTATCATATTTTTTAAAAGAATTTGATGTTTAATAGAATTTGATGTTTTAATGTAATAAAATTTTTAAGATAATGTTTCAACTAAATGTATTTACAAGCAAATTACATGACAGCCTGCATGAATTCGCGCCTACGCATAATTTTTTTGTTATAACATGACAATTGCATGAACAAAGAAACCAATAATTCGTATAGATGTTAAGATTAATCCTTTATAATTTTCAAAAGAAAAGACATGATTTAAGTAAATAAAAAGCAAAATAAAAAACCAAAAGTCATTTGAATAACCATATTCTTTCAATATCTCCAAGCGCTAAGATTGATGCGAATATAAAGCCCAGAAGTTATTTAAGTACAAATTAAGATCGCAGCTGTGTCATTAAAAAGAATTTGTTTTATAAAGTGATTTTGAGATACTATAGAACGAAGGGATCATAGAAACGCACGAAAGATATTTAACGATTGCATAGTAATTTTTAAGTCTTGGGTTTATTAATTCAGGTATTTCAAGATTTAATTTTTCCCCTCTTGCGAATTTGCAAAAAAGCTGAAACATAAATAGAGATATGCCAAACGTTGGTATTTCTTTATTGGCGAAACAAAACTCTCCGTAGTTTGAGTCTAGAGACTGGGCTCCAAACACACGATTATATGTTATGGGAGGACAATTGTTGTTGATCTTTTACACGCCTTTATATCAGAAATCGAACCTGATTCTAATTGTTGAATTTTAAACTACGCTCTCATTATACCATACACCCGAAAGACTTAAGGCGTATTGAGATTGTTCCTCGGGCCATTGGTTTGAGATGATCTCACACTTAAAATAAACGACAATAATTCAATAATAACTCAGTTACTTATCACAAAAATGACAATATACTCAAAGCTTAGGAAGCTGAAAATCGCGGTATTTTACTTGATGTATTGATATTGATTTATTGATATTTTTGTTGCACTAATTTGGAAGGAATTTCATTTTTTCATAGAAGAGCATATTTTGTAAAATTGATTCGGAAAATATTTAATAGAACTTTTTTGATAACTGTTTTCATTAAAACCAATAAAATTACTAATATGTTTTTATCAATATTATATTACTTTTTCACATTGACCTAAATTGTTTCACGTTTTTTTTACTTACCGTATTTATTCATCTTGACAAAGTTTGCTATGCTTCAAATATTTTTCAATTTTGGAAACCTTCGCTAAAAACAGATGACCAATTTTGTTCCTTTATTGAATGTTTCTTTGGAAACGAGGAAGCTGCTGGAGTTCGAAAGGGAATTTAAGGTTCTTAGGCTACGATATATTTTTTATAATATATATTATATAGCTATATACCCGTCTACGATATATGCCTTATCGTTTTTTCAAAGATTTACAATTTTTATCTTTTCCGTTCTTTCGGAAAATATTCTTTGAGTCCATTCAACATTCACATCTACATACACAAGTAATTATATACGAGTATTCATGTAAATGGCTAATGTATGACGATACTCGAGTTTTGATGAAAATTCAGAAAAAAAACGTTCAAAACAACAACACCAAAAGAAACTGCACAATTATTAATCGTTTTTCGAATTGGTTTTCGTATTAATCGTTGTTTTCGTTTTTATCCATTTAATTTACTTCTCCAAGCTAATCAAATAATTGGTAAATTTTGATATTTGTTTATTCTTTATATTTTTAAAGCGTTTTTGAATTTTATTAAATTAAATTTTTGCTTTCGAATTTATGAATAAAATTTTCTGTAATGAAATTATTTTCAATGGTTTGCTTTGTTCGCTCCAAAAGCGAAGTGATTTGTTATAATTTTTCAAATTTCTTTATTGTGTTTGTTGGTAGAGTGTATTTTTTATAGGCTGACGAGTCTTGCCTTGCATTCATTTTGGTCCAATTTAATTTTTGTAGGCTTACAATATAAAAGGTCAAATATAAACCAATTGATTTTCATTTTAGACGCCTGGACTTTTAATTATGATATCTATATTAGATATCATAAGAATATCACGTTTTTGTTTAGGGAATTTTTTAAATCACTGAAGAAAGGTAGGATCAAAGATATCGAGGAGCAAAAATGACTTAAAATGTCTGCAAAAATAAAATGAGTGTTATCTTACCTAATTATAATGCCTTTGTTTCAAGATTTTCAAAATATTATTTGGAAATAGATTTATTCTGTATTTTAATCTATATTTTGTAATTAAGCTTCTAAGCAAATTCCCGAACAATTACATCGCGGACGAAACAATCCTGAAATGAAAAAATCCTATAACGAAAGGAGAATTCCTATATGTGCGAAATCTTGTACGACAATCTTTAAACAGAAAGTTAGTTTCATTATTTGCAACATGTCCTTCTGGCGCGGCAATATTTTTCATCATAAATATTTTTATTTAGCGTTCACGGTAAACTTCAATTAAAAAATACTGGCTTGAATGTCAATCGTATTCTTGTAATATTAATATTTATCGCAGGCATGCGGGATTTCACAAAATCATTGCTTTTTGTTGCTCGAGATCTTGTCTCCCTATCCTAGGTCGTGTAAGGCTTCTGTTCTGTAAAGCTGTAAAACTAAAGTCTGAGTAGGATTGTAAGATTACAAAAGGAGATGTTTCACATATATTTTACTTAGTTGGGAATATAGACATTCTAAAATAAAGTCAACTGAGGTGAAATATCATCGAAGAAGTAGGAGAGCGAGGGCGGAACCGCAACCTTCAATCTGCACAAGAATTATGACATATAGACTATTTTTGATATCCTAATCATAAACAAAATGATTTAAATAAATAAATTAAACCAGCTGATAAAATAAAGGAATTTGTATAATTTTAACTGTTTCAATTTATATTGCTCTTAATTCGCTTTTAATAACGAAATTGATTATTGAAATTACATAATCAGTTCCCAGAGGAGTCACCTGAAAACTTCGTAAACGGTCTTGTTGAAGAAATGAGTAAAATTGTTTCTGATACTGAAAGCGTATTGAAGACCAATTTAGAGTTCATCGTAGGATTTGAAGATGACTGTGAGGAATGTGCTCAGAAAAATTCTGAAGATCTGGAGGAGGCTTTGGAAAGGTTCGAAGCTAAGAGAATTCATTGCATTAAAAACTCTGTGAAATCATCAGTTGAACTCGCAGAGGAGATGAGTGGACCCCTACGTCAAATAGCTTTTGGCGGAGTCGCTTTAGTCAAAAATTTTAAAAGATGCAAAACTATTAAGAAACCTATTCAGAAATTGAAATGCCATAGGAATTTTTTGAAAGAGATGAAAGCCTATGCGAAAGAATCCCGAAAGTCAGCCAATGCCATGAAAGAAGGTTCGGCGAAAGCTAATGCCGTTCTCGGTGAGGCTAAAGAATGCCTTATATATATATATATATATATATATATATATATATATATATATATATATATATATATATATATATATATATATATATATATATATATATATATATATATATATATATATATATATATATATATATATATATATATATATATATATATATATATATATATATATATATATATATATATTAATAGGGGAAGGTAAGTGAGTAATCTAAAAATGAGTGACCTGAAAATTTCAGTCTAAAATTTGGGTTTTGCCTTCTTTAAAAATATTTAATAAAAGTCTCAAGGATTTGCCGGTACTATCAGAGCCCTTCATCTCTTAATAGCATTATTATACCTACGCCCGAATAGATGCATTCTGTGCTTCTGTTTGTAACGCGTTAAAGAAGGCGTGGTGTAGATACAGATGAGTTAATATATTCTTGCTAAGACACCTGAGTTGATTTAGCGATGTCCGCCCCTCGTTTGTCGATGTGCCTGTGTATTTTGTGGCTGTGGATCTGAGCGTCAGCCTATGAAAACCACGATTACAGTCGAGTGGAAAAGGAACCGACATGAAATCTGGCACAGAAATTCGTTTTCATAATAGTTTGTTTGGGATGGAAAATTGAAAAAGTCGGCTCAGTGTCACGCCTGCTGTTTTTATGAAATAAAATTGTAAAACCCAATTTTTCAGTCTCCATCGAAATTTTGAAGCGGACATTTTATGGGCGAGATGCTTGTGTTGGATATTATTAATCCAGAAAAAGTGGACGTGGTCCACTGGACATTGGATATAGACCACACATTTAATCTACTGGCATAAAGTACATGAACTTCGGGGAGGCCGAACCAGAGATTTTTACTTCTTATCATTCGTCGAAATGATCGTACGTTTTATTCGAATATTTTTCACATCATGCGTTCAATTATACATAGTTTTAATATTATATATATATATATATATATATATATATATATATATATATATATATATATATATATATATATATATATATATATATATATATATATATATTGTAACGAATTCGAAATTATGGTAGAATTCCCAGATGGTAATTACACGGCGGCGCCAGAACATCCACAGCGCATAATAAGGCATAGACAAAATTCGCGGAAGGACAGCAATCAAAATATTGGAATTTCCACACCAGATAATTACGCGGATACGCAGATGTTTACGCGCTAATTATTCAGAGCCGAAGGACATTTGGCAATTAAGGAAACTGCATTTAGTAATGGAAGCCGAACGCCTATAAATAGCAAACGAGCATCTCATCGAGAGCAGTGATATTCCAGACTTTGTGAAGAACATAGCAGTGAAACTCTAGACTTTGTAAAAAGAACGTAGCGGTAATATTCTGATCCTTGTAAAGAACGTGGTAGAGAAATTCTGTTCCGTGAAGAACATACAAGTGAAAAATTGTATAAAGTGCTTGATGGAAATCAAATAAATAAACCTCAAATTAAAGCTAGAAGAATCCGCGTATTTTTGTGAGGGATTATCGGCAATCCAGCGATCGGGCCCCGAGAATAATCAAGGGGAAGTGTGTGTCCAGTTACGAAGAAGAAACACACGTAACAATTGGTGTCAGAAGTGGGATTGCCAATTAATCCCAAACATGGTGAAGTTTGCCGATTTAAAAATACCTCAGCTAAAGAGCGAGCTGGAGTCTCGCGGATTGCCTATAGCAGGTAATAAAACAGACCTGCAGTTACGCTTACGAAATGCAATGGAGAGTGAAGGCATCAATGTGGATGGATACGAGTTTTCTTTCGAAGTCTCATCAAAAGTGGAGGAGCAGTCCGTAGAACAGCAGACATCTTCATTCGATATGAATATGCTTTTGACAGCTATGGCACAAATGCAGGAGCAAATTTCCACCCGCATGGAGCAGCAGCTGGCACAAAACACCTCTCAATTGCAGGAGCAAATTTCCACACGCATGGAGCAGTTGGCACAAAATACCTCGAAACTACAGGAGCAACTATTATGCATCGAGGGAAATTCTGGCCAATTACAGGCCAGACAAGATGTCTTGGAGAACGAATTTCGCAGACTGGAATCGGAGCTTGCGCGACTGGAAGGTCATATCCATGAAAAACAGTTAAGTGGACCAGATGCAGCTACCAGTGCTACGAAATTGAAAGCGCCCACATTTGACGGAACAGTACCGTTCAAAATTTTCAAACTACAATTCGAAACAACAGCAGGAACTAATCACTGGTCTACGGCAGAGAAAGTTGCAGCATTGGTAGTATCACTAAAAGGTCCCGCCGCTGAAGTGTTACAAACAGTTCCTGAAAAGGAACGTGGTAATTACGACGCGTTAATGGCAGCAATCGAACGGCGTTATGGCAGCGACCATAGGCAACAAATATTCCAAATGGAGTTAATGAATCGCCAGCAAAGGGCTAACGAGTCGCTGCAAGAATACGCAACAGAGATAGAGCGCCTCGCACATTTGGCCAACGCAGATGCCCCAGCAGAAGTAATCGAATTACTTAAAACTCAGGCATTCATGAATGGAATACGGGATACGGATACCAAACGTGCAGTTTACTCCACGCCAAAGAAAACATTCGCCGAAACAGTAACGTTGGCCTTGACACAAGAAACAGCCGGACTTCTCAGCAAACAGGCGCACAAAGTACACCGGCTGGAGGTCGAACCCAATGAATCTCTGGAAAAGACCATGAAGGATCTTATGCAGACTATGTCACAATTAGTCTCGCGCAGAGATAAGGAAATTAAATGTTACAGCTGCGGGAAAACAGGACATATCGCACGGAATTGTAATGCTGCTGGAAAGAGAAATGAAAATCCAGGAAAGAGAACCGCCGAAGATGCAAATGGTGCTGGCGAAAATAAGAAGCCGTTAAACTAAAACGGACCAGTTCAAAGGGGCACGAGCTGGTTCCCACTACTGATGGCCCCACAGTATCCGTCTCACAAATACATCGAGGAAGCAATAATTTAACCGTGAACGGGACTATTAGTGGACGATCGCGGATATTTACCATGGATACTGGTGCAACTCATTCCATCGTTCGATCGGACCTAGCAGGAGATAATATCGAGTCGCTGATTGGCTGTAAACTGCGAACAGCTACAGAAGAAGAAGCTGCGCTCTCTGGGAAAGTGGTGTGTACCGTGGTGTGTAAGCCACCGTCAACAGATCCCACCACAGTGCGAAGCAATCCTGTGGGCATACGTCGAAGGAAATTGTGGGACAAACCAGCTGTGGGTAGTAGAACCATCAGATCAGACGAGGAATATATTGGTTGGACGAACACTAGTACAAATGAAAAAGGATAAGCGGATCCCAATTCGAGTAATGAACGAGTTCAAATCGCCGATCACTTTGGACAAGGGAGCAATAATCGGACAATGCCAAGCTGTGGAGGCTGTGGTGAGCTGTGACAATAAACAGCAGGATTATAGCAAGGAGGTGCGAAAAGGAAGCTTGGAAACTTCAATAATGAGAAGCTGGCTCGATGAGTTGAGTGGTCCAGAAAGGGCAAAAGCGAGACGACTGCTGGAGAAATACAGCTCAGTGTTTGCCAATAACGGCAATAAACTGGGGAGAACCTCCATCGTAAAGCATCGGATAGACACTGGCGACGCAAGACCATTTCAGCAGGCGCCACGCAGAGTTCCGCTAGCAAAACGAGAGGAAGCGGGCCAGATAATCAAGGAAATGTGTAAAGCGGATGTTATTGAACCATCAACAAGCCCATGGAGTTCACCGGTCGTGCTAGTTAAGAAAAAAGATGGAAGCACCCGGTTTTGCGTCGACTACCGGAAATTGAACGATATCACAAAGAAGGATTGCTACCCCTTGCCACGGATAGACGACACCTTAGACACATTAGCTGGAGCAAAATGGTTCTCAACGCTAGATTTGCAAAGTGGCTATTGGCAAGTCGAAATCGAAGAATCCGACCGCGAGAAAACTGCTTTTAGTATCGGAGATGGGTTATGGCAATTCTCAGTGATGCCATTTGGGTTATGCAACGCTCCAGCAACTTTCGAGCGATTAATGGAACACGTGCTCAAAGGACTCCATTGGAAAACATGTTTGGTGTATCTTGACGACATCATCGTCATGGGCCGGAATTTCGATGACCACCTGGAGAATTTGGAGGAAGTTTTTCAACGAATTGCGGCGGCTGGATTACAGCTGAACCCAAAGAAATGCAATCTATTTAAAAGCGATGTGACATACTTGGGCCATAAGATCACAACTGAAGGAATACATACGGAGGAGGACAAAATAAAATGCGTGCGAGATTGGCCTCGACCCACAAATGTGCATGAGGTACGAAGCTTCCTTGGGCTTTGCACGTACTACCGACGTTTTGTGCCCGGATTTGCTAATGTGGCAAGGAGCTTACACAATCTGACAAGGAAAAATTGCAAATTCGCGTGGAGAGAGGAAGAGGAAAATTCTTTTCAGCAGCTGAAGAAATTGCTTTGCACAGCTCCAATATTAGCATACCCAGTTCCCGGCGAGATGTTCATTCTAGACACAGATGCCAGCGCCCATGGAATAGGAGGTGTGCTGTCGCAGACTATAAATGGCCAGGAAAAAGTAATCGGATACTTCAGTCGAGTCCTTGGAAAACCGGAGAGGAACTATTGTGTCACAAGACGAGAACTCTTGGCAGTGGTCGAGTGCGTGAAATATTTTCACAAATACCTCTATGGACAGCATTTCCGCTTGAGGACGGACCACGCAGCACTCAGATGGTTGCTCCAATTCAAAAATCCGGAGGGACAAATTGCACGATGGATAGAAAGGTTGCAGAACTATGATTTCAAAATACAGCATCGGAGAGGTGGGCAACATGGAAACGCTGATGCACTTTCTCGACGTCCATGTGCCCTGGAATGCACTCATTGCTCCAAAGCCGAGAGGAGCGAAGGTATAGTCGACATCCGATTGATGAGTCTGCAGCCTGCTGATGAATGGGAGCCCAGCGCGGTCAGGAGGAGTCAGCTGGAGGACGCAGACTTGGTGAAAATAATGGAAGGAAAAGAAATAGACGAGAGGCCGACTAAGGAAGAGATGGCACCAGAAAGCCCGTTGGCCAAAGCATACTGGGCGCAATGGAATAGCCTGAAATTGATCAATGGGGTACTGCACCGAACATGGGAGAGTGAGGATGGAAAACATAGCCGAGATTTAGTTGTAATCCCGAAATCCAGGATAGCGACTATTTTAAAGGAGTTCCACAATGGACCAAGTGGAGGTCATCTTGGCGTTACAAAAACCCTGGAAAAGATTAAGCAGCGGTTCTACTGGGTGAACTCTCAGGACTCAGTTGCAGAGTGGATAAAAAAACTGTCCGCAATGCATGGCGGCCAAGGGTCCGAAAACAAGGAGTAGAGGAAGACTGCAGCAGTACAATTCGGGATCCCCATTCGAACGCATTGCTATAGATATTGCTGGTCCGTTTCCCACCAGTGATTCAGGAAACAAATATGTGCTGGTGATAATAGACTACTTCAGCAAGTGGCCAGAAGTATATGCAATACCGAATCAAGAGGCAAAAACTGTGGCTGAGACTTTCGTGCAGAACTGGGTCACGCGATTTGGAATACCAATGGAGCTACATTCAGATCAAGGAAGGAACTTTGAGTCTGATATATTTCAAGAGATGTGCTCACTGTTGGGTATAAAGAAGACTCGAACGACAGCCCTACACCCGCAATCGGATGGCATGGTAGAAAGATTTAACCGTACACTGGAAGAACACTTGAGGAAAGTGGTTGGCAAATGTCAGCGGAACTGGGACAAACACATCCAAATGTTTCTACTGGCTTACCGATCGGCAGTCCATGACACTACGGGCCACTCACCAGCAAGGACTATTTTTGGAACAGATTTGCGACTCCCATCGAACCTCAAGTTTGGAAGCATCAATGAACGTTCTGGAAATGGAAGCGACTACTGGAAAACCCTTCAGGACGACATGAATGAAATTCATCAATTAGTAAGGCAGCGAACACAGTTGATGAGCAACAAGATGAAGGATCGTTACGATCAAGCGATGAACTCCAAGGGATTTAAAGAGGGCGAACTTGTGCTACTGTACAATCCGCAACGAAAAAAAGGAAGGTGTCCAAAACTACAAACGTCGTGGGAAGGGCCATACAAGATCGTAAATCGACTGAACGATGTTGTATACCGCATACAATCCTACGAGGCGAGGCGAGGGAAAATGAAAATCGTCCATCTCGAGAGATTGGCCCCATACGGATCTGGGAATTTGGTGTCTGATCGGGACGATCAGAATTAAGCGGAGGGCAGTGTAACGAATTCGAAATTATGGTAGAATTCCCAGATGGTAATTACACGGCGGCGCCAGAACATCCACAGCGCATAATAAGGCATAGACAAAATTCGCGGAAGGACAGCAATCAAAATATTGGAATTTCCACACCAGATAATTACGCGGATACGCAGATGTTTACGCGCTAATTATTCAGAGCCGAAGGACATTTGGCAATTAAGGAAACTGCATTTAGTAATGGAAGCCGAACGCCTATAAATAGCAAACGAGCATCTCATCGAGAGCAGTGATATTCCAGACTTTGTGAAGAACATAGCAGTGAAACTCTAGACTTTGTAAAAAGAACGTAGCGGTAATATTCTGATCCTTGTAAAGAACGTGGTAGAGAAATTCTGTTCCGTGAAGAACATACAAGTGAAAAATTGTATAAAGTGCTTGATGGAAATCAAATAAATAAACCTCAAATTAAAGCTAGAAGAATCCGCGTATTTTTGTGAGGGATTATCGGCAATCCAGCGATCGGGCCCCGAGAATAATCAAGGGGAAGTGATTGTCCAGTTAAGAAGAAGAAACACACGTAACAATATATATATATATATATATATATATATATATATATATATATATATATATATATATATATATATATATATATATATATATATATATATATATATATATATATATATATATATATATATATATATATATATATATATATATATATATATATATATATATATATATATATATATATATATATATATATATATATATATATATATATATATATATATATATATATATATATATATATATATATATATATATATATATATATATATATATATATATATATATATATATATATATATATATATATATA
>OZ016501.1:44876644-44903857 GCA_963966595.1 Physocephala rufipes
TCAACTGGCTGCGAATGGTACATAATATGTTGTAATTAATGGGCATTATTTTAAGATGCAATTTTGCGAGGTTTAACTTTTAACTAATTCTACCTAATTAATACAGCTACACTAAATCAAAGACTATAGAATGTTTAGAACATTTAAAAGTTTTAAATTAGAAATAGTGAATTATCTTTGAAATACAAAATAAAACTACGTAAAATTTTCTTAGAATAATTAATTATTGTGAAAGCACAAAAACTTTCAGTATTTTTTTAAATTTAAAGACTATTTTTATACAAAATTTCTTATTTTTATTAAGTAGATTTTTCCGGATCTACTTTGAAGTGCTTGATCTAATTTTGATGAAAAGCTTAGCTTTAATTATTTATCAAAATTGAAAATTTCAAATAATTTCAGGTTTCCGTTAGATTATTAGAGGTAAAAAATTATGATAAAAGTTAAAAATTGTGAACAGGATATAATTGCCTTTTCATTCGTTAAAAGGAACAAAAATTTGAGCACACAATAGGGAAATAAAACTTAGCAATAACGGAACTCAATTTTTTTTCTACCAGACTGTATTCGCACATATTGTGCGTAAAAATCGTACCACCAAACTGTGCTTCTTAAACTGCAACGATGTTCGTGTGGTGGGGAACTTTGCTAACAAATTTGCTAACTTTGATACAATTTAAAAAGAAGAGATATTAGGCAGTTGGATATAATTTGTATTATAGATGAACAAACTGAGCTTACCTCATTATGATTTTAGCATATAATGTCAGAAAATTTTCCATTTAGAATACACTCATAAGTGGGTATTTCAATTCGGATTCTAAAGCTAATCTATCAATAGTGGTCACACTTTCTTCTCTATAAAAACTGCAAATATAATTTAAGCGTGATGCCACCTATTTAGATATCTTCCAGAAGGTCCTACGAATCGATGGAGACCACTTTCGTTAATTTCCTATCTCTACAACTTTTGCAATCCGCACAGGATGCTGAAGCTAGATTAGTGGTCACACTTTCTCCTCTATAAAAACTGCAAATATAATATAAGCGTGATGCCACCTATTTAGATATCTTCCAGAAGGTCCTACGAATCGATGGAGCCCACTTTGGTTAATTTGGTAAATTAATCACGCTTAAATTATATTTGCAGTTTTTATAGAGAAGAAAGTGTGACCACTATTGATAGATTAGCTTTAGAATCCGAATTGAAATACCCACTTATGAGTGTATTCTAAATGGAAAATTTTCTGACATTATATGCTAAAATCATAATGAGGTAAGCGCAGTTTGTTCATCTATAATACAAATTATATCCAACTGCCTAATATCTCTTCTTTTTAAATTGTATCAAAGTTAGCAAATTTGTTAGCAAAGTTCCCCACCACACGAACATCGTTGCAGTTTAAGAAGCACAGTTTGGTGGTACGATTTTTACGCACAATATGTGCGCATACAGTCTGATAGACAAAAAATTGAGTTCCGTTATTGCTAAGTTTTATTTCCCTATTGTGTGCTCAAATTTTTGTTCCTTTTAACGAATGAAAAGGCACTTATATCCTGTTCACAATTTTTAACTTTTATCATAATTTTTTTACCTCTAATAATCTAACGAAAACCTGAAAATTATTTGAAATTTTCAATTTTGATAAATAATTAAAGCTAAGCTTTTCATCAAAATTAGATCAAGCACTTCAAAGTAGATCCGGAAAAATCTACTTAATAAAAATAAGAAATTTTGTATAAAAATAGTCTTTAAATTTAAAAAAATACTGAAAGTTTTTGTGCTTTCACAATAATTAATTATTCTAAGAAAATTTTACGTAGTTTTATTTTGTATTTCAAAGATAATTCACTATTTCTAATTTAAAACTTAAATGTTCTAAACATTCTATAGTCTTTGATTTAGTGTAGCTGTATTAATTAGGTAGAATTAGTTAAAAGTTAAACCTCGCAAAATTGCATCTTAAAATAATGCCCATTAATTACAACATATTATGTACCATTCGCAGCCAGTTGAAATGTTATGCTGTGCAATTTGTTAGCAAATTTTTCTAATTTATATAACCAAATCAATTAATAATTCGGGGATTTATTCTTTTACTTTGATTACTTCTCTATCTATGTCTTTTAATGAACTGGGGTTTCGGTTCATTAAGAAAACTATGGGAAATTGGTAAATGCTTTGAAAACTCAAAATCAATAAAATTTGTTGTTGTTGTTTCTGTGCAACAAATTTAAGTTCATAAGTTGTCTCAAAATTCTGATTTGCAAAATATACTTCACAATTCTTTTTAATAAAGACGTATTTCGACATTCAGGAGTATGTTGTTCGTAGTAAAACTCAATTAGATAATATTATAGTTGTATAAAGCTTTTATTCATAAATCGTTTTCTCGATTCTCTCATCTCCCATTCAAAGTCAAAGCCGGCTAGTTTCGTCTGGTTTTTATCGACGCGTCGTTAAGTTCTTTAAGTGTTGCAAACTACAGGGTGCACCACATCTACTCTCCCCTCAGTGACAACGTTAACTGCTTGAAGTAAACGAAACTACTTTTTTTCGGGAATACGTCCTCAATGGTACTTGTAGTTCCTCCGGATTTTTTTCGATGTAAGCAGGTTTCAATCTTTCAACTGATACATTTTGTGGAGTTCCCTTAATTTTGATCTTAAAAACGCGGTCGTCTATTCGTTCTAAAATTTCGTGCGGGCCGGAATACGGTGGTTCCAGTGGTTTTTTAACATGGTCGCTTCTTAAGAACACGTGAGTGCATGTATAAATGTCTTTGTGAACAAATGCTGTTTTCCTGTTGTGGTGTGAGGCAGGTACTGGTCGTAATTGTTGCATGTACTCACGAAATCTGCTCAGGAATAAGTGTGGATCAGCCGGCGATTCTTCATCCGTAGTGAACTCTCCTGGTAAACGTAGGGTTATGCCGTACACCATTTCTGCAGCCGACGAACCAATATCCTCTTTGAATGCTAGCCTGAGTCCCAATAAGACCGTTGGGAGTAGCTCCAGCCATGTGAACTTCTGGTTGCACATCAAAGCAGCTTTCAGAGAACGGTGCCAGCGCCCAATCATACCATTTGATGACGGATGATAGGGTGTAGTCCGAATTCTCTGCGCTCCTATTAGGCGAGTGAGTGCGTTGAATAATTCTGACTCAAACTGAGTCCCTTGATCTGTTGTGATGACTTTGGGTGCTCCAAACCTCGAAATCCATGTAGCGAAGAATTTCGTTGCCACTGTTTCTGCTGACATATCTCGTAACGGTGCGACTTCCGGCCATCGGCTAAAGCGATCAATCATGGTTAGACAATATTTATAACCCTCGCATTCTGGGAGTACTATTAAATCGATGTGAACATGGTCAAAACGCTGATCTACTGCACTGAAGGCTTTTGGTACGAGATGGTTATGTTTCGTAATTTTTGCTCTTTGGCAACTCTGACATGCACGCACCCAAGCAGCTATATCTTTACGCATTGAAGGCCATATATACTTGGAGCACAGTTGCCTTGATGTTGACTTTGTGCCCGTGTGTGATAGTGAGTGAATAGAGTCAAAGATTTTTCGCCTTAATGACGATGGAATATAGACGCGCATTTGATTTGTTGATGATTCACAGAAAACTTCTGTCTCGGGTTGTAATAATAATTTGGTAAGGCGTAGGGATGTGTTCTCTTCTATGTTCCGCAATTCGTCATCTACTTCTTGGGTCTTTTGTATCTGCTCGAGTGTCACTGCCACTGGCATGCTTATTGCACAAACTCTGGACAATGCGTCGGCGGTGAAATTGTCAGAGCCGGAAACGTGAACTATTTCTGTTGAGAATTCGGCGATAAAGTTTAGATGACGTACTTGTCTAGGTGTTGCTTTACTTAATTTTTGGCGAAAAGCAAAGATCAGTGGCTTGTGGTCCGTCTTAATAACGAAGCTGCGTCCGTCGAGGACGTGGCGAAAGTGTTTAATTGAAAGATATACAGCTAGTAGCTCTCTGTCGTACGTACTGTAATTTTTCTGTGCCGGCTTCAGTTTTGCTGAGAAAAAACCCACAGGTTTCCACGTCCCCTCACTGTATTGATCAAGATGCGCGCCAACTGCAGTGTCTGAGGCATCGCATGTTATGCATAGTGGCGCATTGGGTGACAGAAATGTAAGCATTGTTCCTTTTACAATGCTGTTTTTGCACTTTTCAAAAGCATTTTTGAGTTCCAAGGTCCACTTTATTGGAGTTTTGTCACTTTTTTTAGATGCTTTGAAAAGGCTATTGAGTGGCGATTGCATTTGCGCCGCGTTTGGGATACATTTACGGTAAAAATTTAAAATCCCAAGAAATCGTCTTAAATCTGCAATGGTCTCTGGTAATGGATAGTTGATTATGATTTCTATTCTATCCGTAGGAGGTTTTAGTCCTTGCGGAGAAATATGGTATCCAAGAAACGTTAATTCGGAAGTACCAAATTCGCATTTAGATAAATTGATTGACAAGCAAGATTCTCTAAGTTTACTCAATACAGTGTGGATATGTACTTCGTGTTCTTTTTCACTACTTGACATTATTAGAATGTCGTCAAGGTAGCAAAAAACGAAGTCCATATTTCTGACTATTGTGTCCATATATCTTTGAAACGTCTGTGATGCATTTTTTAACCCAAAGGGCATTACAATAAATTCAAATAGCCCCATAGGAGTACAGACTGCTGTCTTGCAGATGTCTTCCTCATGCATGGGTATGTTATAATAAGCCTTGTTTATATCGATTTTGGAGAATATGCTCTTACCATGTAACTTCTCGCTGATGTCATCAATGTGTGGCACTGGATACCGATCCGGTATGGTGTTCGCATTTAATTTTCGGTAATCGCCGCAGGCTCTCCAGCCGCCTGTCTTCTTCTTTACTATGTGAATAGGGCTGGCCCACGGACTGGAGGAAGGGCGCCCCACACCTTGTTGTAAAAGCGACTCGAATTCATCTTTTATTGCCCTTAGCTTTTCTCCCGTATATCTTCGGAAACGATCAAAGATAGGCTGACAGTCGGTTACTATGCGATGTGAAATTTTCGTTCGAGGCGGCAGTTGAAAGACCGTTGGGATTGTCATGTCGATAAACTCCCTTATGATTTTTTGTAATTTTGTTTTAGCATTGATAGTGGAAATATTATAATTTTCCGCTGGCTGCAGGATTGCCATTGAGTATAATCTAGTTAATGGATCTATAAGTTTTTTTGCTTTTAGGTCAATAAGCAACCCAAAATTCGACAAAAAATCTGCTCCTATAATAGCAGTTTTCACATCTGCAATTAAAAAGTTCCACTGAAAATCACGTCTGAGACCGATGTTAAGTGATAAACGTTTAGATCCAAATGTTGAGATTTTTGTATTATTTGCTGCGAATAACTGTAGACTGTCTGGTTTATAGTGTTGCTTAGTTTTGATGAACGATATTGGTAAAGTGGAAACTACAGATCCAGAGTCGATCAGAAAGGTTATGTTATTAATGCGATCTCGTATGTGCAGACGCAATTCTGCAACGCAGCTTTTATCACCGCTGTCGTCTGCTGCTAGAATTGACGACAGCGGGATTAGTTTTCCTGGTTTCCAGTATTGAATTCACACGGTGCGATACATTTTCTTGCGGCTCTGCCAAATTTAATATGAAATTGGCAAACTTTCTGCGTACTGCGTATAGGACTTTTGGTCCTGCTATTTGATCGTGTTCTAAAAGTTCGCCGTTCGCTGTCACATTCGACTTTTTCACGGTTTTCCGCCATTTGATTGATGAATTTGCTTACGGTGTTTTCCAGAGCCACTATTCTGTTTTCGATTGATTGCAGTGTTGTAACGTTAATGCTGTCACAATGTGGATATGTATTGGATGATGAAATCGTGTGTACTGATGTAGAATTGTCCATTATTTTATCTGCAATTTCTGCTAATTCCGATACATTTTCAGATCTGCAGGCAGATAAAATGCATCTGACGTTGTTCGGCATGCTCTGCAACCACAAAGTTGTCAATGCTTCGGAAGTTATATATGAGCCAGCCAGGTTGCTCATTTCTCTTAGAAGCTGCGTTGGCCTTGCGCTGCCTAACTCCATTCCATTCAGCAACTTTGCCAGTTGTTTTTCCTTGGAAATTCCAATGCGGTTTATTAATTCTTTTTTTAGTTTTTCGTACTTGCCTGTAATTGGAGGATTCTTGGCAACGTCCGCAACTTGGCCCAAGGTTTCCGGATCCAAGGATGTAATAACCGTATAGAATTTGGATGCGTCCGAACTTATACGACTGATATGAAGAAATCCCTCAATTTGGGCAAACCATAACTCCGGATCTGAAGACATAAATCTTGGAAGTTTGGGCAAACCCAGTGTATCCACATGTTTTTGCCGTCTCATTGTGGCTGCTGCAACTTGCACTTGCTGCGTCTTGTTTCTGTGGCGAGCGTTGCACATTCATTTTAGTGTCGGGGTCACCAATGTTGTTCGTAGTAAAACTCAATTAGATAATATTATAGTTGTATAAAGCTTTTATTCATAAATCGTTATCTCGATGCTCTCATCTCCCATCCAAAGTCAAAGCCGGCTAGTTTCGTCTGGTTTTTATCGACGCCTCGTTAAGTTCTTTAAGTGTTGCAAACTACAGGGTGCACTACAAGTATTTTGATTGTGGCGCCATCTTTGATAGTTTTGGTTTGCTTATTTTCTTAAATGTGTGAAATCGGTTACATTCATGAAAGAGGGAATTTTTACAATATCTCCATGACCTGGATAGGAAACTGTACAAGGTCAGGGTAAGTGTCATTCGTATAGGTAGAATCTATACAGTTCATTAAAAATCACAGTATAATAACAAAATATTATTGCATAGTAACAAAATTGGGTTGGTGCATGTACTTTCTCCTTAGCTTCCGCAACTGTAATTTTCGCCGTGTAAAAGACACAGAGCTCTAAAACAGTTATGCAGTTGAATTCGCCGGATGCTGAATTCGCAGGATGTTAACTTCACACCAGTATAAATTACTTTTATTTAGGTATTGCAGGATACTTATGATTATTGAATTAAGAAACAGGTATAAAACAATTAACACAGTATTTCCTGCAAAAATACATTAAATTCATTTTGTTTGTTTTAGACATAAATTCATTTAGGTTTATGAGACTTAGAAGACTATTATATTAGGTTTTAATGATTCGATAGGGCAATTTTATTAAATCTATTCATAAATATTAATCTATTAAAATAAATTAACATTAATAACAACAATTAATTAATAAAACTGTTTGATTTCGCATACAAACATTAATACAATTTAATTAATTATTTGAAATAAATAATTTAAGGTTGCTTATTAATTACAAATTGTGATTTATTATAACATGTTGTGATTCTTCGAAGTTAATTAATACTTATTGTACTTCTTGTAAACTTTTAGGTCGGTGCAACGAGAATGACGTCACAAAGTTTTAATTTCATGATTACATCTTTTTATTTCCTTTGAATTATTAATATTTGAATGCGTAGAAATTTTTAAATTAATGTTTTAACGAGTTTTGTTTCTCAGCTGGGGTATGCTCAGACGTTCCAGGGTTCTTTGTAGAAGGGCCTCGTAACCCTCTCCAGCAAAAAAACATCGTTACTATTTCGGAATTTCTCACGATCGACTTATTGAGTTGCTCTATTTACTGACTACTGTCAGCTCGGGCGAAATTGAAGGTAGACTGTGTTTTCTTCTACTAATCTTATTTATTCATAACTAACTTTTAATATAATTCAGATTGTTAACAATAAGGTTGTGTAAATTATAACCTAGAGACAGACGGAGCGTCTGGCGACTGAAGGTTGCTTGCATCATACGTGTAACAATATTTTCTTTAATATATGGGTATTTTATTTGTAATAGTGAGACTTATTCAATAGTCAGACTTATTTGTAGTAATAAAGATTAAAGCAACTGAACCGACAGAAAATATGTAGCAAGAATCTGTCAAAAGCTGACCTGATTCTGTCTGGAGTATAGCTCTGGAACTACGAAAACCTGACCTTTTCGGACTCAACGAGGTATAGCAAGAATCTGCCAAAAGCTGACCTGATTCCGCGTAGAGAATAGTTCAGGGAACTGCCAAAAGCTGACCAGGTCCTGATTCCAGAAATATATTGCAAGAATCTGCCAAAAACTGATTTGATTCTGCCTCAAATGTCCTTCAGCTTGCAAGCGAAAAAGAATCCGATGCTAATTTTCACGTTCCTTAAGTCAATTTTATTTTTGAACTACCTCTGAATTATTGTTCATGAATGCGGCGAAGCAAAAATGCAATACTGAAATTAGGGATATCAACGATTTTAATTTGATTTTAAATCAAAGATTTTGTGTCGGAGTTGTCAATGCCATATTAAATACTTATGTTCTTAAGAACATATTTAAATTGTAACGATCACGAATTCGTGGTCGTTACAATGTTAAAGAATATTAGCTATTGTAGGGATTTTTTAATTTAATTTCATTTTAAATAAGTTATTCAATTCTTAAATAATTTTTTGAACATTTATTTCATTAGGTATATTCAAATTCAGAATTCCTTATAAATTGATTAAATTTTCTTTTTAGAAAATCTATTTGAAAACAAAAATATTAGCATCCTTTTATATTTTGAATTGAATTTCCAAAGCATCAGATACAGAGTACCCTACAATACTCCCTCTCCTAAATTAAAAGATTGAAAGTAACTTTTATGGCTGTGTGTTTTGGTATATTGTTTGATGTGTCTGTTATTAGTGGGGGTTCTACGTTGGCGGGTTTTAGTCTATTCGGTGAGATTATTTTAACATCGTCGTCAAATTCTATTTTAGAGTAACTTTTGTTTTTCGCAATAACTTTGTATGGTTCCTCGTATGGTTGTTGTAATAATTTTTTTGTAAGTTTTTTAACAAAAACTTATTTGAATGTGTTTAAGGTATGTGGTATCTTTTTTATGTATGTGTGTATCTTTCTCTGTATTTCGATGGCGTTCGATATTGGATTTCACGTTTCTAAAGAGTTGCTTAATGCTGTTTAAAGTATCCGACGGATCGCTGACTTTGCTCGGACATACGAACTCGCCTGGAATTCGGATATATTGTCCACAAACCATTTCAGCCGGTGTGGCAGATATAGCTTCCTTGGAGGTCGATCTTAAGCCTAATAAAATTATTGGAAGTTCTTCGTACCATTTATTTGTTCGCTTCCTGATTCTTATGGCGGTCTTAAGTTGCATATGCAGTCGTTCAACCATGCCATTAGTTTATGGATGGTACGGAGAAGTGGTGATTTGATGGCATCCAAATAATTTAGACAATTCGCGAAAAAGGTGTGATGTAAATTGTCGACCTTGATCAGTCGTAATAATGAGAGTTATACCAAAACGAGATATATAATTATTAAAAAATACCTCTGCTATATTTGGGGTGTTAATTTCTCGCAAAGAGTAGGCTTCAGGCCAACGCGTGAGCCTATCTATACTAGCTAAAATGTACTGATTGCCTCTGGAAGGGGGCAGTGGATCGACGATGTCCATATGTATATGTTCGAATCTACTTCTTGGGATTTGTATTTTTTGTATTTGTCGTTTCGTGTGTTTGTTCACTTTAGATTTTTGACATTGTATACACTGTTTTGATCAATTATTTATTTCTTTATTCATATTTGGCCAATAGTATTTGCTTGTTATTAAGTGTCGTGTTGTTATTAAGTGTCGATCTGGTTCCTGGATGTGATATGTTATGTAGTGTATTAAATATAGTCTTCCTTGATGCATTCGGGACATAAGGTCTAGTTAGGTTGTTTGTAGTTTTGCACCATATTTCTATATTTAACTGTGGAGCTTTAATTAACTCTAAATTTTGTCTGTAAAAATCAGCGCACTTCAGATCTTGATCGTTTTGTTGTTCTTTTGTCAAAATTTTGAGGTTGAAATCCGTATTTTGTATTTTTTTAGAAGCCTCTGTTTCAAAAGCTCGTGATCGTGTGTCGGCCACGATATTTGTCTCACTCTGCTTTAATCTGCTTCATATACTCCTTCTTTGAAAGTTTGAAAGTTTCTTTGAAAAGAAGGCTAGTGCTTCTGTTTTATTTTTGTAATGTTGGCTTAAAACACCGCCAACAGCAATATTTGAAGCATCAACTGTTAAAGACAATTGGGCATCTTTGTTGCAATAGTTCAACATTACCCTTGATGCGAAACTGTTCTTAATGTCTTCAAAAGCTGCAGTAGATTCGTCATCCAAATTCATTACTTTATCTTTTTTCTTTGTAGCTTTGTTGATCATATGGTATACGATATTCACTTTTTTGCGAGTTTAGGTACATATCTATGGTAGTAATTCGTCATCCCTACGAATTTTTGTGTTTGTTTGATTGTCTTTGGTAATTCATAATTTCTAATGGCTAGCGTCTTTTCTTCCGAAGGTTCTATTCCGTCATTCGAAATCCTGTGTCCTAAGAAATCTCCGCTCGTTGTACCAAAAATGCATTTATTTGGTTTAATATTTAAACCATAGTCTGTTAAACACTTAAAGAGCAATTTTATATGTTCCACATGTCCTCCTTCGTATTTGCTTGCAACAAGCACGTCGTCAATATACACGAAAACGAAGTCTAGTTCTTTGACAACCTCGATTATGAATCCTTGAAAGGTCTGTGCAGCGTTTCTTGACCCAAAAGGCATTCGGGTGAACTCGAACATACCAAAAGGAGTTGTTATTGCTGTTTTAAAGACGTCTTCTTCGGCCATGGGAATTTGGTGATATGCGTGAACTAAGTCTAACCTAGAAAAGATGTACTAAAAGATGTACAGGAATTGTTATTACATTTAGTCTCCTAAAGTCGCCGTAATGGCTCCAATCGTTTGGCGCCAAACCACCAAATGATTCTTTGTCGTATTACATGTGACGATGGTAATGATGTTGACCTTGCTACTACGTTAAAACATTGTGGCTAATTTAAATCACCGACGGTAAAGTTAAACAATGTTGGAGTTGATGTTCTCTTCCAACTATATTCAATTCGAATTCTTTTATTTGTAATGCCGTATTCGGATCCTTTGGCAACGAACGATTGTGCGAATTATTTTGTTCTTGCTGAACATGTGAATTATATGATTCACTCCTGGCAGGATCGCCAGTTGTAGGGATTTTTTAATTTAATCTGATTTTAAATAAGTTATTCAATTCTTAAATAATTTTTGTGGACATTTATTTTATTACGTATATTCAGATTCAGAATTCTTTATAAATTGTTTAAATTTTCTTTTTTTGAAAATCTTTTTGAAAACAAAAATATTAGTATCCTTTTATATTTTGAATTGAACTTTTAAAAGTATCAGATACAAAGTACCCTACAACTATTACTACCTTTCATGGGTGGATACACCTGTGGTACACCTGTGCTCTCATACTTCAAAGCGTGTACTATTGGTGTGTGACTAGTGCTTATTTTAATTTTCTCAATCATTCACTTAAATTTTTTCAATCATTCAATTTGCAAATATCTTGCGTGCCTCAGGCTGTATATTTTCTTAAATAAAATATACATTTTTTTTATTTAATCATTATTTAATTCTTTATGAGTTTTGGTATCGTTGTTTCCTTTGACATTTTTTAAATGGAATAAAATAAATACATTTTAATTTTCAAATTTAGGTAATTTAGGTAATTTCATTTCAATTAAAAAAGTGGTTAAAAAAATATTACGCCCAATGGCTCTAAAATGCTATATTTCGAGAGGTTTTTCCTTTTTGCTTTTTCTTTAATTATTTTGTTTCCTCTTGCCAAATGCTTTCCATTTTCTGCACCTTTTTCGACGTTAAATTTGTTCGTTTTAAATATTGTAAATTGAATGAATTAAAATAATTTCCTTTAAATACTGGTAATTGTTTTGTGAATTATATATTATAATGTTTTGTTGAATTTTTTGTCTAGATCCTTTTTATATAAATGCTCCGTTTTTTATGAAAATTGTATGAATTTGTTTGGCCGAGTTTGATTTGCATCATCAACGAACCTCCCACGGATTCTTTATGAAAGAAGTAATATTTAATTTGTGAGATGCTTTTTATTTGTAGTTATTGAAATCTATTTTAATAATAAGGAATTCTTCTGGACATAGCTTTCTATTGGCATGAAATAAATTGCGGCTAAAAACTTTGCAAACTTTTAGGCGTTATGTTTAGAAATTATTGAATAAAATTTAAATATTTTTTCGTTAGTAGGAAATTAATGACAACAATTTAATTGGTGTTAATCATATGATTAGTTGTAGAGAGAGCGATTATTGTGAAAGTAATTTTTTAATGATTTTGTTCAAATTATTTGAATCAAATGAATGATCATGAATGCATAAATGATTTGAATCGTAGGAAAAGGAAACCAGTTCGTTTCAATATTTGTCAATTACAAGCTTCGCTTATTTGGCAAAACTGTTTTGGCTTAGGTTTATAATTATTATTAAGGTCAGACTGATTTAATTAATTGTCAATAGTCGTCCCAATTCTTTTCTCTATAACTCTTGTCACGCAAAATGTCGATAATTTTGAATTTCCTGTTTCATGGTTTCTGCTTTGCCACAAAAACATACTGAGATTATATTATATAGAGACTCTCTGTAAGCGGGTAAACCGAGATTAATCGAACTATCAAACAATTAAGGGATGCTGATTGTTTGAATATTTAGCCGCTCTTTAGACTACAGTCGATTTGCGACGGAATCCGAAATTGAAAAGTGACGTCTCTGATGATTTCTTACGGTCACATTCAAGATCACTGTCGAAATAAGGGAACAAACGCCGATTTCTACTCTCAATAACAGGATAATGAGCGTTATTGATACTAGAAAAACGATTTGAACCAACTAAGCCGGTGGTGTGAAGTGGCGAAGAACCAGGAAAACTTGAATGATCTTGTGATGGTTGCTGACGATATTGATTAAGATGTGAATGATAAGTTTGTTGCTGTTGTAGCTGATGTTGTTGTTGCTTATATTGATGTAAAACTCCTGTGGGTGATAGGTCGGTCATTTCACACGGCCAGATGGTGATTGTAGATGGGATCTTATATATCCTGTCCGATAATCTATAGTGACTGGAAGATGACCCGCTAATGATGCGTTGCGTGGCCCTCGACGCCATCTAAATTTAATTGAATTAATTGATTACAAGTGGAAATAAGAAAAAAAATTTCGATATTAGTTGAAAATAAATTAAATGAAATAAATTATAGATTTTTCTCAAGTACTTTAAATTTATTTTAATATATTGCGTTATGGTACTACGGTACTTAATCTGATGTAAAGTGTTCGTGAGGGTACGTGTCTTGAAAGTAGAAATGCACAATTCGGATCGTGCGGAATTGTACTGAATTTCAGTAACCGCTCTTAAGCGAAGACGAGTTGTTACAGAAATTCGTATTCGTCCCATCAAATTTCATATCTCCGGCAACCCAAAATAATTATGTGCGCATCTGAATTGCACATTCCTACGACAGAGCATTTGACGCAAAGCGACAGAAAGGCTTGAAGTTGAAATTAATGATGGTATCAAATAATAGGCAATTTTTTTTCATCGGAATAATAATTAGATAATTCATCTTGTAATTTAAATTCTATCTGAACTGTAACAATTATTCAGTTATCTCAAGGTTTATTAAATTTCAAATTATTATTAAAGTTTCTCAAATAAAACTTTCTACCATTAACTAATTAATTTTGGTTATTTTACTATTAATTTCAACTGAAGACCTTTATCAAATACCTTAATTTTTCTAATATTTTTTGTTTGTTAATAAGCACAATTTTGAGTCGTCTCTTCCTTAGTATGAGTAAGAAACAAACATGAAAAATTAATTCAATAAATTAAACATAATCAATCATACAAGAATTAAAGCGGCTTTTGTGGTGCGATAGTGTCTGAAAGGTTGAGAGAGAAAGCTCAGGTTATGAAGATTCTTATAGATTAGATATTTCTACAGAATTTCTACAGAAGCAAACTTACAAAACAAAAGCATGTCTCCAGTAAACTCGAGTAGTTTTCTACCTTAAAAATTTAAACCAATAATTTAAAATCGCATAACTAGAAGCTGCTGAAGCAAACTTTGAGCAAGCATTAGTTTTTAGGAAATTAATGTAAGTATCTGGATCAGGGACGTGAGAATCTGCGAAGTAATTTTTGATAAAATATAAGGTAAGGATGAATGAATACACGGGGACGACAGAGTTGCCAATTTTTTTTTAAATATTAATCGCAGCTCATTGATTGGCGATTATAAAATTAAAAAAAAATTGTAAAAAGGGCTGACTACAAGAATGTTTGAAATAATAAAAAGTTTTACTGACAACGTGCTAGCCTAAAGAATTCGTTTGAAAAACTTTAATTGAGGAATGAAAAAAGGAAGATTAGAAAAGAGCAAGTAGCCCGAGAAGCTCACCAAAGATTAAAATTTGGCACGTTAAATTTCGAAAAGGAATTCCGATATTACCCGAATGAATTATTTGCATTGACGGCATAATAGTTTTGTCGACTTTTTAATTCGGCAATATAAATTTGATGGCATCTGCAGCTTTTGTAAAGGCAAGGACGTAGTTTTGAGATTATTTCAGAAATTAATAATGAACATTATTTATAAGCGTAAATAACTATCAATGCATTACAATCGTGTTTACTTCGAAATCAAAAAATTCACCCGATGTAACAAGGTCCAAGCTCTTTCAGAAAACAAGGCTCTTTAAAAATTGAATACTTACCAAAAGCCGAAAGCGTTATCTCCAGGCTGAATATATTTTTTTATTGCAAAGAATGGATTTAGAGCGACGCTAACTCTAAGACAACTGAAGTGAAATATCATCGAAGGTGGAGAAAAGAGAGGGCGGAACTGCAACCTTCAATCTGCACAAGAATTATGACATACAGATTATTTTTGATATCTTAATCATAAACAAAGTTATTTAAATAAATAAATTAAACCAGCTGATAAAATAAAGGAATTTGTATAATTTCAACTGTTTCTATTTATATTGCTCTTAATTCGCTTTTAATAACGAAATTGATTATTGAAATTACATAATCAGTAGTACCCGATTTTAGAGCTAACCTTAACGCTTTTTATCGACTGCACCACTTGTGGAGCACTTTGCTGGTATTAGATAATTCAAACAATCGCTTTTCATTACCGTGGGGTATATAAATGGCTTCTCCGCAACGATTATCACATTCAGTTCTCAACAAAACCAAAATCAAGATGAACATCTTATTCGGAATCTTTGCTCTTTGCGTTGCAACTGTAAGCGATTTTTGTGTTTAATTCTAATAGATTATGTATATCATTTGACCAATAATTCCAAGGCTGCCGCTTTCCCAGAGGAGTCACCTGAAAACTTCGTAAACGGTCTTGTTGAAGAAACGAGTAAAATTGTTTTTGATACTGAAAGCAAATTGAAGACCAATTTGGAGTTCA
Organism: Physocephala rufipes; assembly: GCA_963966595.1. Lineage (NCBI taxonomy): Eukaryota > Metazoa > Arthropoda > Insecta > Diptera > Conopidae > Physocephala > Physocephala rufipes. The sequence goes on from OZ016501.1 coordinate 44,892,126, forward strand.
TCGTAGGATTTGAAGATGACTGTGAGGAATGTGCTCAGAAAAATTCTGAAGATCTGGAGGAGGCTTTGGAGAGGTTCGAAACTAAGAGAATTAGTTGCATAAAAAACTCTGTCAATTCATCGATTGAGCTCGCAAATGAATTAAGTGGACCCCTCCATCAAATAATTTTTGACGGAGTCGCTTTGATCGAATCTTTTAAAAAATGCCAAGAAATGAAGGAAGGTCTATCAAAAGTGAAATGCTGGAAGAACTTTGCGGAAGAGTTTGGAAAGTATTTGGAAGAAGCTCGTAAATCAGCCGATGTTGTGAAAAGCGGTCCGGCGAAAGCTAAGGCCATTCTCGGCGAGGCTAAAGAATGCCTCGCAGACAAACCAAAGTTCTTTTGAAAAATATAACATTTTTCTCAATTTTCTCGAAAGAGTAAAGTTAATAAATAAAAAAATATTTGCACTTTACTAAAAATATTTGCTCCATGCTTTGAATTATCTTTTATTGGTTATTACTCAATATCATCTGGTGATTTACTACATTATGAAACTCAATTATGACATAAGTGAAACTCAAGGACGCCGAAAAAATGTGAGTTATCTAAACACCTCAGTCCAATATTTTTGCCCTCCTCAAAAATATTTTCTGGTAAAAGCTCAGGGATTTGCCGGCACTTTCAGAGCCTTTCATTTCCTAATTGCATTATTATACCCCACCGAAAGCATGTAGGGAAATTTCCCTGAAAGGGAAAGGGTAGTTACTTGTTGCTCCCGTTTGTATCAGTCTCTTTTGAAATTTATTAATATTATTTGACATTATTAATCAACAAAAAAGGTGGGAGTGGTACCCCCACTATTATATTATACCATATGTGAACGATTTGAGAAAAGTTATGTTGGGGTTCAGTTAGTAGATATAATTTAAACCAGCAAGGGGAACTGTAATTTTAAAAGAGGCGAGTCACAACCACCGGGATATTGGATTCAGACCACACATTTAAACTACTGCTGTAAAGTATATGAACTTCGGACAGGCCGAAAATGGAATTCTGACTTGTTATCATTCGTGTGATCATTACGTTTTATTAAAAGACTTTTCTTATCATGTATTTAAACATATATAGCTTTGATATTCTATATATATATAATGCATATATATATATATATATATATATATATATATATATATATATATATATATATATATATATATATATATATATATATATATATATATATATATATATATATATATATATATATATATATATATATATATATATATATATATATATATATATATATATATATATATATATATATATATATATATATATATATATATATATATATATATATATATATATATATATATATATATATATATATATATATATATATATATATATATATATATATATATATATATATATATATATATATATATATATATATATATATATATATATATATATATATATATATATATATATATATATATATATATATATATATATATATATATATATATATATATATATATATATATATATATATATATATATATATATATATATATATATATATATATATATATATATATATATATATATATATATATATATATATATATATATATATATATATATATATATATATATATATATATATATATATATATATATATATATATATATATATATATATATATATATATATATATATATATATATATATATATATATATATATATATATATATATATATATATATATATATATATATATATATATATATATATATATATATATATATATATATATATATATATATATATATATATATATATATATATATATATATATATATATATATATATATATATATATATATATATATATATATATATATATATATATATATATATATATATATATATATATATATATATATATATATATATATATATATATATATATATATATATATATATATATATATATATATATATATATATATATATATATATATATATATATATATATATATATATATATATATATATATATATATATATATATATATATATATATATATATATATATATATATATATATATATATATATATATATATATATATATATATATATATATATATATATATATATATATATATATATATATATATATATATATATATATATATATATATATATATATATATATATATATATATATATATATATATATATATATATATATATATATATATATATATATATATATATATATATATATATATATATATATATATATATATATATATATATATATATATATATATATATATATATATATATATATATATATATATATATATATATATATATATATATATATATATATATATATATATATATATATATATATATATATATATATATATATATATATATATATATATATATATATATATATATATATATATATATATATATATATATATATATATATATATATATATATATATATATATATATATATATATATATATATATATATATTGAAATGAAATTTGGTGTGAATATTTAATGTTAGGATAAATACGACGTACGACTTCCACGCCTACTTTTGGTATTTAATGTGAATTAAATCGTGTTTAGAGGTCAATTTCTCAGCTCCGAGTACGAACTTAAAGGTAAAATTTTATATCCGAGTCTACTACCTCATTTGAAAATATAATCACAAAATGGGCGTGGTCCGCCTTCTAGAGACAAAATTCGTACAGGCGTACAGGCGTAAATATAGAGATATTGACATGAAATTTTGCACAAATAGTCCCTGTCATCATAGGCTGGGTGCTGTTGAAAATGGACGTGGCGTGGTTGCTTTTCACAAAAAATGAGCGTGGTATTATGGGCAAAAATCACGATTACATAAGAACAAATGAAGCCATCACTGTAAAATTTGGCACATATGTTCTCTCTCATCACATGCTGGTCATAAATGTAAGTATAATAATTTAAATATAAATATATAATGTATTTATATAATCCGCCGACCATTTTATTTGAACGTTGTTATCAAGAGATTCGGGAATAGGATATATAAACTTCGGCCAGGCCGGAAATATCGTTCTTACTAGTTTATATTTAATCATTATTTAATTCTTTATGAGTTTTGGTATCGTTGTTTCCTTTGACATTTTTTAAATGGAATAAAATGAATACATTTTAATTTTCAAATTTAGGTAATTTAGGTAATTTCATTTCAATTAAAAAAGTGGTTAAAAAAATATTACGCCCAATGGCTCTAAAATGCTATATTTCGAGAGGTTTTTCCTTTTTGCTTTTTCTTTAATTATTTTGTTTCCTCTTGCCAAATGCTTTCCATTTTTTGCACCTTTTTCGACGTTAAATTTGTTCGTTTTAAATATTGTAAATTGAATGAATTAAAATAATTTCCTTTAAATACTGGTAATTGTTTTGTGAATTATATATTATAATGTTTTGTTGAATTTTTTGTCTAGATCCTTTTTATATAAATGCTCCGTTTTTTATGAAAATTGTATGAATTTGTTTGGCCGAGTTTGATTTGCATCATCAACGAACCTCCCACGGATTCTTTATGAAAGAAGTAATATTTAATTTGTGAGATGCTTTTTATTTGTAGTTATTGAAATCTATTTTAATAATAAGGAATTCTTCTGGACATAGCTTTCTATTGGCATGAAATAAATTGCGGCTAAAAACTTTGCAAACTTTTAGGCGTTATGTTTAGAAATTATTGAATAAAATTTAAATATTTTTTCGTTAGTAGGAAATTAATGACAACAATTTAATTGGTGTTAATCATATGATTAGTTGTAGAGAGAGCGATTATTGTGAAAGTAATTTTTTAATGATTTTGTTCAAATTATTTGAATCAAATGAATGATCATGAATGCATAAATGATTTGAATCGTAGGAAAAGGAAACCAGTTCGTTTCAATATTTGTCAATTACAAGCTTCGCTTATTTGGCAAAACTGTTTTGGCTTAGGTTTATAATTATTATTAAGGTCAGACTGATTTAATTAATTGTCAATAGTCGTCCCAATTCTTTTCTCTATAACTCTTGTCACGCAAAATGTCGATAATTTTGAATTTCCTGTTTCATGGTTTCTGCTTTGCCACAAAAACATACTGAGATTATATTATATAGAGACTCTCTGTAAGCGGGTAAACCGAGATTAATCGAACTATCAAACAATTAAGGGATGCTGATTGTTTGAATATTTAGCCGCTCTTTAGACTACAGTCGATTTGCGACGGAATCCGAAATTGAAAAGTGACGTCTCTGATGATTTCTTACGGTCACATTCAAGATCACTGTCGAAATAAGGGAACAAACGCCGATTTCTACTCTCAATAACAGGATAATGAGCGTTATTGATACTAGAAAAACGATTTGAACCAACTAAGCCGGTGGTGTGAAGTGGCGAAGAACCAGGAAAACTTGAATGATCTTGTGATGGTTGCTGACGATATTGATTAAGATGTGAATGATAAGTTTGTTGCTGTTGTAGCTGATGTTGTTGTTGCTTATATTGATGTAAAACTCCTGTGGGTGATAGGTCGGTCATTTCACACGGCCAGATGGTGATTGTAGATGGGATCTTATATATCCTGTCCGATAATCTATAGTGACTGGAAGATGACCCGCTAATGATGCGTTGCGTGGCCCTCGACGCCATCTAAATTTAATTGAATTAATTGATTACAAGTGGAAATAAGAAAAAAATTTCGATATTAGTTGAAAATAAATTAAATGAAATAAATTATAGATTTTTCTCAAGTACTTTAAATTTATTTTAATATATTGCGTTATGGTACTACGGTACTTAATCTGATGTAAAGTGTTCGTGAGGGTACGTGTCTTGAAAGTAGAAATGCACAATTCGGATCGTACGGAATTTTACTGGATTTCACTAACCGCTCTTAAGCGAAGACGAGTTGTTACAGAAATTCGTATTCGTCCCATCAAATTTCATATCTCCGACAACCCAAAATAATTATGTGCGCATCTGAATTGCACATTCCTACGACAGAGCATTTGACGCAAAGCGACAGAAAGGCTTGAAGTTGAAATTATTGATGGCATCAAATAATAGGCAATTTTTTTTCATCGGAATAATAATTAGATAATTCATCTTGTAATTTAAATTCTATCTGAACTGTAACAATTATTCAGTTATCTCAAGGTTTATTAAATTTCAAATTATTATTAAAGTTTCTCAAATAAAACTTTCTACCATTAACTAATTAATTTTGGTTATTTTACTATTAATTTCAACTGAAGACCTTTATCAAATACCTTAATTTTTCTAATATTTTTTGTTTGTTAATAAGCACAATTTTGAGTCGTCTCTTCCTTAGTATGAGTAAGAAACAAACATGAAAAATTAATTCAATAAATTAAACATAATCAATCATACAAGAATTAAAGCGGCTTTTGTGGTGCGATAGTGTCTGAAAGGTTGAGAGAGAAAGCTCAGGTTATGAAGATTCTTATAGATTAGATATTTCTACAGAATTTCTACAGAAGCAAACTTACAAAACAAAAGCATGTCTCCAGTAAACTCGAGTAGTTTTCTACCTTAAAAATTTAAACCAATAATTTAAAATCGCATAACTAGAAGCTGCTGAAGCAAACTTTGAGCAAGCATTAGTTTTTAGGAAATTAATGTAAGTATCTGGATCAGGGACGTGAGAATCTGCGAAGTAATTTTTGATAAAATATAAGGTAAGGATGAATGAATACACGGGGACGACAGAGTTGCCAATTTTTTTTTAAATATTAATCGCAGCTCATTGATTGGCGATTATAAAATTAAAAAAAAATTGTAAAAAGGGCTGACTACAAGAATGTTTGAGATTATAAAAAGTTTTACTGACAACGTGCTAGCCTAGAGAATTCTTTTGAAAAACTTTAATTGAGAAATGAAAAAAAGGAAGATTAGAAAAGAGCAAGTAGCTCGAGAAGCTCACCAAAAATTAAAATTTGGCACGTCAAATTTCGAAAAGGAATTTCAATATTATCCAAATGAATTGTTTGCACTGACGGCATAATATTTTTGTCGACTTTTTAATTCGGCAATATAAATTTGGTGGCATTAAAATTTATGATTGAAGAAAACTGATTTAAATGATTTAAATAATTAAAAATTGAATACTTATCAAAAGCCAAAAGCTGTTATCTCCAGGCTGAATTTATTTTTTTATTGTGTAGAATGGGTTTAGAGCGACGCTAACGCTAAGACAACTGAAGTGAAATATTATCGAAGGAGTAGGAGAGTGAGGGCGGAACTGCAACCCTCAATCTGCACAAGAATAATGTCATGCAGACTATTTTTGATATCTTAATTATAAACAAAATGACTTAAATAAATAAATTAAACCAGCTGATAAAATAAAGGAATTTGTATAATTTCAACTGTTTCTATTTATATTGCTCTTAATTCGCTTTTAATAACGAAATTGATTATTGAAATTACATAATCAGTAGTACCCGATTTTAGAGCTAACCTTAACGCTTTTTATCGACTGCACCACTTGTGGAGCACTTTGCTGGTATTAGATAATTCAAACAGTCGCTTTTCATTACCGTGGGGTATATAAATGGCTTCTCCGCAACGATTATCACATTCAGTCCTCAACAAAACCAAAATCAAGATGAACATCTTATTCGGAATCTTTGCTCTTTGCGTTGCAACTGTAAGCGATTTTTGTGTTTAATTCTAATTGATTATGTATATCATTTGACCAATAATTCCAAGGCTGCCGCTTTCCCAGAGGAGTCACCTGAAAACTTCGTAAACGGTCTTGTTGAAGAAACGAGTAAAATTGTTTCTGATACTGAAAGCAAATTGAAGACCAATTTGGAGTTCATCGTAGGATTTGAAGATGACTGTGAGGAATGTGCTCAGAAAAATTCTGAAGATCTGGAGGAGGCTTTGGAGAGGTTCGAAACTAAGAGAATTAGTTGCATAAAAAACTCTGTCAATTCATCGATTGAGCTCGCAAATGAATTAAGTGGACCCCTCCATCAAATAATTTTTGACGGAGTCGCTTTGATCGAATCTTTTAAAAAATGCGCAGCAATTAAACTTGCGGAATGCCTGGAAGACCTTAAGGATGAGGCGGTGAAGTATTTGGAAGAAGCTCGTAAATCAGCCGATGTTGTGAAAAACGGTCCGGCGAAAGCTAAGGCCATTCTCGATGAGGCTAAAGAATGCCTTGCACGTAAACCAAGGCTCTTTTGAAAAATATAACATTATTCTCAATTTTCTCGAAAGAGTAAAGTTAATAAATAAAAAAATATTTGCACTTTACTAAAAATATTTGCTCCATGCTTTGAATTATCTTTTATTGGTTATTACTCAATATCATCTGGTGATTTACTACATTATGAAACTCAATCATGACGTAAGTGAAACTCAAGGACGCCAAAAAAATGTGAGTTATCTAAACACCTCAGTCCAATATTTTTGCCCTCCTCAAAAAGATTTTCTGGTAAAAACCTCGGGGATTTGCCGGCACATTCAGAGCTTTTCATTTCCTAATTGCATTATTATACTCCACCGAAAACATGTTGGGAAATTTCCCTGAATGGGAAAAGGTATTTACCTGTTGCTCCCGTTTGTATCGGTCTCTCTTGAAATTTTGAAGCGGAAATTTTTTCTGAGATGCTCGTGTCATGGACATTATTAATCCACAAAAAAGGTGGGAGTGGTACCCCCACTATTATATTATACCATATGTGAACGATTTGAGAAAAGTTATGTTGGGGTTCAGTTAGTAGATATAATTTAAACCAGCAAGGGGAACTGTAATTTTAAAAGAGGCGAGTCACAACCACCGGGATATTGGATTCAGACCACACATTTAAACTACTGCTGTAAAGTATATGAACTTCGGACAGGCCGAAAATGGAATTCTGACTTGTTATCATTCGTGTGATCATTACGTTTTATTAAAAGACTTTTCTTATCATGTATTTAAACATATATAGCTGATATTCTATATATAATGTATATATATATATATATATATATATATATATATATATATATATATATATATATATATATATATATATATATATATATATATATATATATATATATATATATATATATATATATATATATATATATATATATATATATATATATATATATATATATATATATATATATATATATATATATATATATATATATATATATATATATATATATATATATATATATATATATATATATATATATATATATATATATATATATATATATATATATATATATATATATATATATATATATATATATATATATATATATATATATATATATATATATATATATATATATATATATATATATATATATATATATATATATATATATATATATATATATATATATATATATATATATATATATATATATATATATATATATATATATATATATATATATATATATATATATATATATATATATATATATATATATATATATATATATATATATATATATATATATATATATATATATATATATATATATATATATATATATATATATATATATATATATATATATATATATATATATATATATATATATATATATATATATATATATATATATATATATATATATATATATATATATATATATATATATATATATATATATATATATATATATATATATATATATATATATATATATATATATATATATATATATATATATATATATATATATATATATATATATATATATATATATATATATATATATATATATATATATATATATATATATATATATATATATATATATATATATATATATATATATATATATATATATATATATATATATATATATATATATATATATATATATATATATATATATATATATATATATATATATATATATATATATATATATATATATATATATATATATATATATATATATATATATATATATATATATATATATATATATATATATATATATATATATATATATATATATATATATATATATATATATATATATATATATATATATATATATATATATATATATATATATATATATATATATATATATATATATATATATATATATATATATATATATATATATATATATATATATATATATATATATATATATATATATATATATATATATATATATATATATATATATATATATATATATATATATATATATATATATATATATATATATATATATATATATATATATATATATATATATATATATATATATATATATATATATATATATATATATATATATATATATATATATATATATATATATATATATATATATATATATATATATATATATATATATATATATATATATATATATATATATATATATATATATATATATATATATATATATATATATATATATATATATATATATATATATATATATATATATATATATATATATATATATATATATATATATATATATATATTATATATATATATATATATATATATATATATATATATATATATATATATATATATATATATATATATATATATATATATTCTGACTGAATAGAAAAGTATATATATTCTGACTGAGAATGATCCCCTGAGTCGATTTAGCCCTGTCCGTCCGTCTGTCTATCTGTCTGTCTGTTTGTCTGTTTGACTGTCTGTCCGTCTGTGTGTCTGTCTGTCTGTCTGTCTGTCTGTGGAAATCACGATTACAAGAGAACGAATGGAGCTATAATCATGAAATTTGGTGTGAATATTTAATGTTAGGATAAATACGGCGTACGACTTCCACGCCTACTTTTGGTATTTAATGTGAATTAAATCGTGCTTAGAGCTCAATTTCTCAGCTCCGAGTACGAACTTAAAGGTGAAATTGTATGTCCGAGTCTATTACCTTATTTGAAAATATAATCAAAAAATGGCCGTGGTCCGCCATCTAGAGACCAAATTCGTACAGGCGTACAAGCGTAAAAATAGAGATATTGACATGAAATTTTGCACAAATAGAGCCTGTCATCATAGGCTGGGTGCTGTTGAAAATGGGCGTGGCGTGGTTGCTTTTCACACAAAATTAGCGTGGTATTATGGGCAAAAATCACGATTACAAAAGAACAAATAAAGCTATCACTGTGAAATTTGGCACATATGTTCTCTCTCATCACATGCTGGTCATAAATGTAAGTATAATAATTTAAATATAAATATATAATGTATTTATATAATCCGCCGACCATTTTATTTGAACGTTGTTATCAAGAGATTCGGGAATAGGATATATAAGCTCCGGCCAGGCCGAAGATACCGTCCTTACTAGTTTATATTTAATCACTATTTAATTCTTTATGAGTTTTGGTATCTTTGTTTCCTTTGACATTTTTTAAATGGAATAAAATAAATACATTTTAATTTTCAAATTTAGGTAATTTTAATTTCATTTAAATTAAGGAAGTGGTTAAAAAATATTAGGCCGATTGTAGGGTTCAGGATCTTTATGTTTAATTCAGAGTTTAATTTCTTTTCTTAACAAAAGTTTATTCTATCTCTCTTCAGATTTTTTTAATAATGATGATTTTTGTATATATTTTGACAATATTTTAAAACATATTTTGTATTTATAAAAATAACAAAAGTAACAAATAACAAAGTATAATTTTAGGCTCAAAGTGAAATAAGTTTTGTAAGTGTTATAATTGAATATTAAAATAACTACTAAACCAGAGTCCCTACAATACTCCCCCTCCTGAAGAGTTGATATTGAATAGATTGAAAGTAACTTTTTTCTTTTTTGGTGTTGTGTTGTTGGTTATTGGTTTTTCCATTACTGCCGGTTTTAATCGGTCGATTGGAATAGTTTTTATTTTGTCGCTAATTTCGAGCTTAAAAAATTTTTTGTTTCTTTCCACAACTCTGTACGGCCCTTCATATGGCTGCTGTAATGAATGTTTATTTGTTGCCCGTACGAAAACAAATTCACATGTTTGTATATCTTTAGGTACATATATGCCTATGTTACTGTTTTTGTTAGTATGATGATGAATGTTAGAGTGAATATTTCTAAAAAAATTGTGTATTTCGTTTAAGGTTTCAGACGATGATGCGTTTTGTGTTGATGGAATAATAATTTCGTTCGGTAACTTTAAATTTTGACCGAAGACCATTTCGGCTGGAGTAGCTGAGATGTCTTCTTTGTAAATTGATCTTAATCCTAAAAGAGCTATTGGTAGCTCATCGTACCAGTTTTTTGTTTTTTCTCTGGCCATTAGCGTAGCTTTTAGTTGCCGGTGGAATCTTTCCACCATTCCATTTCCTTGAGGATGGTAAGTGGAAGTAGTAATTTTGTGTATACCTAAGAATTTATTAAGTTCTGAAAATAAATGTGATGTAAATTGCGTACCTTGGTCCGTTGTGATTGTTAAAGGTATTCCGAATCTAGGTATGTATTCTCTGAAAAATTTGTTTGCGATAGTTGTTGCTGAAATGTCTCTAAGTGCGTACGCCTCTGGCCAGCGAGTGAATCTGTCGATAATGGTTAAGATGTACCTGTGACTTTTCGAAGTGGGTAAAGGGCCGACAATGTCTAGATGAATATGTTCGAATCTATTTCTTGGTATTGGAATTTTGTTGATT